>VZTO01007561.1:159879-279233 GCA_013400615.1 Syrrhaptes paradoxus | reverse complement strand
GTGATCTCAACTGGTCTGCAAAGAAAAGGGAAAAACTGCAGAAAGTAGCTGCAGCTGAGTAAGTATAATGTCCTTATGAAATGTTTAACCTGAAGTAATTAAGAAGATTACTGTCTGAACTCAGTCTCTTTTGTAGGTCTGCCATTTATATTGAACGTTATTTTCTTTATTACAAGATAGTAGGATTTCCTGTTCCTACCTCCTGAGAGTAATTAGTGGAAGTGACAATTAACCAGGTCTCCTTTCCTGGCACTCTTGCTTGCTGTTTCTCTTTATTAATTTTGGTAGCCTTCCAACTGAGTGGAACTGAAGTGTTGTTGCATTGCTTTTTAAAAAATGTGCTTCATTTGTATGGTGCAAATATTACCTGGATTTAATGTCAGGTAATGCATGGACTTCTTTTTTTAAGCATTATATTAAAAGCTAGATCTCTCTACAGAAGAAACTGCACTCTGGTCGCTTCCCTGACAGTTTCAGCTTGTTCCTCTTGCTGTTTTATTTAGATGTCTTAATTCAACCTGTCTCTGAAAACTGTGGCTTGGGTCTAAATTGTGGTGCTAATGTGAAACTCAGTTTGTGGTCAGATCTGTGCCATGAATGATGACTGCGGTGAAGAGTTTCTATTTTTAGAAAGAAAATGGGACAAGGGTTTTTCAATAAAGTGGAATCAATTTCCTTTCAAAGGAAATGCAGCACTTGAGGTGGGCTTCAGGCAGAAATGGTTGAAATAAGCAAATTTTGACAGTTCATCCAATTAAGCAAATTTCATTCTGCAGGACACTTGAATGTCCTGTTTTCCTTTCTACAGAAAGTAAGGACAGTGACACTTTTCAGAACAGTAGCTTAAATAATACTCTTCCTTGCTCTTGGCAGATCATTGGTGGCGTGTTAAGGATCCATTGCTGTGCGTTGCCTTAAGAGCTGGCATCAGGCACTCTTGCTCTTTAAGAGTGTTTGAGCAAACACAAAGGTAGCAGTCACCTGCTGGTGGGATATTCCCTGAGTTCTAAGGCACTGCACAGCAGACAGTTTACTTTTTTGTTTGCTATCTGAGAATGAAAGGGGTAAAGCTCTTGGTGGATGTGGAGTGCTGTACAAGGGAGACAAACACTGGGTTACTCTTAAAACTTTCAAAAGAATTGCCTTATACTGGGGGGAAGAGGAGACAAGAATCACTCTATGGCAAAGTCTGTTAAGATATGTCACCTTAAAGGCAAAAAGACCCTTCCGCTCCAGCTTCTCCAGTATTTACTTAACTGCTTTTTTTAAGTAGGCGTAATGTAAAGTCTGTTTATCAGACTGGGTTTGGGCAGTTTATTTTGTCCTGACGACCTTGTTGAAGATGCTTCTTCTAGTAGTGTCCCAGCACCCAAAAATGGTGTTACCTTTTCCTTGTTCCAATTAGTGCTGTGAGGATTAAAAATATGTGCATTGGAGAATGTAATGTCAATGGGGATAAAGTCTTAGTTAATTTATTGACTTTTAAAAATATCTATTTAAAGCAAATGTTTAATTTGCTTAAGAGCAGGACAAACCTAAGAAATCTGAGGTTCATCTCCTCTGATCTGAATTTGTTGGTGAGATTGGAGAGGGCACAGCGTATGTGTTTTATGACTCCACTCGTAGTTTACCATTTGTCTCGTGAAAGAGCAAGTCAGTGTGCAGCAAGTCACAGCTTTCAAAATAGCATCTGTTGGATTCAAGCTGCTTATATGTGAGCAACAGTTTGGTTTTTTTTTTTCCTTTGAAATGCATTCTGTTCTGACCTAATTCAGCTCAGTGAGTCTCTTCAGATTTTGAAGCTCACTTGCCTGCAATGTTGGTGGAATTCTTTACTTTTTAATAGGTAACTACATTTCACCTGCAGGTATTGTACATCTCAGCTTATATATAAGTTTGTTCCAGATAATTACGTTGCTAACAAGACAGCTCTTAAAAATGAACTTTATGGATGTCTCTAAAACTAGACTTGTAACTGTCCATATGGTGGTATTTGGTTAGTCTTGAGAAAAATGAAAATACCTGTCAGTGAGGTCTAGCCAGGTGACTTGTGGTGGGGTATAATATGGTTTTGATTCTTGTCTTGATTTCTGGGCTTGTTACACATCAGGAAAGCTCAAGGAAACTAAAAGCAGACCTGGTGAGCATGCTGGCTTAGTTGGGATGAGTTATCATCCTTGAGCCGAAAGGTCACAGACAGTTTTTGATACAAATGCGACAAGAAAACAACCTGTGCCTAGGAGCAAAAGAATTCTGTGCCCAGATAGGGCTGCTTTTCAGTCTGCCTGGCCCATGTGGGATGTGTGTAACACTTCCAGTATTTGCTGTGAAAGGGGACTTTGTGTATGCTGGGGGATAGTGTCTTAAAACAAATTTTCAGTAATTTTTATTACAATGTTTTTTGCAGAAAAGAAATTTGAATAGCAAATATCATCCAGAAGTGGGGAGCATTTGATCAGCATCATGTCAACTTGAAGAATTGTAGTGTGTTTTAGTTTGGTGGTCAGCACTGGACAGTAGTTCTTTGGAAAAGACGCTAACATGCTGGGGATTTTACTGTAAATGGCTAAATTTTATGCTTTGTAACCAGTTTTAACTTATGCCAAATCATCTCTTAATTTGAACACAATGGGTTTACAGCAGTCTACACTGTGTTTAAACTGTCATTGGAGAGGGTACTCTGCAACCCAAGACAAACATGTTCATCTTAGAAGACCCTTTATACTTGTCTTTATCTTATGTGCAGCACTACCAGCTTGATGGGGGTGGAGATCTCTTAACGTGATGGCATTTTGTGTTCTGTACTAAAGCTTTACAGAGCTTGGAAATGGGTCACCATTACTACCTTTGTCACTGTCTTAATGCAAACCACTGTCTTAAGTGTATTTAGCTCTGTTTGGTTCAGTTTCTCTAAAATGGATGTGGAAAATGAGCAGCAACGCTCTGGTCAAATATTGACTGTTTTGTAGGAGATTGCTATTAACTCTGAAGACTGCTGAGCAGTCTTTTATTTGCATTTTTGACAACAGATTCTTTTTGTATTGTAGTCTTTAAGGAGTGAAAGCTTGTTTAATAATGAGATTGTTAGAAAAGCTCACTGAGCATGTTGTGATCTGTGAAGGCCAAAAGGTTTATCTTTCTACGGAAATCTTGCAATATAAATAAAAGGAAACTGCAGAAAACAGCCTCTCTCTTTCTTTACACTGAATTAGAGTAATCCATGCACATCTCTTGGTCTCTTTTAATTTGATATCCAGTATTCATCTATAAACTTCAAAAGCATTTTGTAGTTATTAAAAAATAGAACAGCATACACAGGATAAAGTTGCTTGGGTTTGCACTCCTCAGTGCAAATGTCTTAAACCAATTTTCTTTTCCAGAGCGGAAGAACAAGAGAGACTCAGACGTCAAAATGAAGATGACTTGGCTAAATTACGGCCAAAAGCTGATGACTTTAGTTTAAGGAATAAATACCTCTCCAAACTAGGCGCTCAGGTATTAGTAACAAAATAGGGGTTTTAATAGCAAAGAATAAAACAATGAGATGTGTATTTTAAGAACTTGGCTTATTGTTCCAAATAGCCATCAAATCAACCTCTAATTAAAATGCCAAATGTATGCTTGTTCTCAGAAATGAAGTCTCACCAAGGTAATTAAAAATCTAATGAAGAAAATTAATCAATGGCTGGCGGACCAAATAAATTGTGGAGTAGGCTTATTATGATGCATGATTTTTTTAATTTTATTTTTTTTGCAGCTACCAGATAATTACTCTTCCTATTTATCAACAATGGTACACAGAAGTGTGTTGAAATAGCATCTTGCCCCACTTGCAAAAGCAGAAATATACTGAAGTTCCTGGTACACAAAACTGTTTCCAGTACTGACAACTACCACAGCAAAAGCAGAGTGATGCACCATACTTTTCTGCAAGCATAGATCCTACTTCTAAAATACTTGGCTTAAGGTCCCTGTCTGCACTGTGGGTAAATAACGCAGATACCGGTGAAGGACCATCTGACTGCTTGTTTGAACCCATGAGCTATGTACTACACCCTCCTGTCTAAAATACTCAGCAAGTAGCTCAAGTCAATAGCTAAGACTTGATCTCTTCAAAGGTGTCAGAAATGTGAAAGCTTTGTTTCAGCAATCAAACTGCTGTGAAATGAGCCTTGATGAAGGTATGGGTTATTTAGGCTCTCAAGTTGGACAACTTGGTTACTGTATTGGAAATGGTCTGTTTCATTTTTCTTATAGAAAAACATAAGGAAAGGCTACCTTTTTATATTGGTCCTAGCAAGTATTTCAGAGGAAACCAAACTATACCGTTTCATTGTTCCAGTTCAACAAGTGCTAGCCCTGGAATTCAATACCAGGTCCCAGGCTTAGCAATAAAACTCATGTAAGCCCTGATGAATGTGAAAATTGACGTATTTTTATGAGGTTGTGACGAAAAATGAGGGAAAGAGTTAAATGCAAGAACTGAAGTTTGACATTCGGTGGAAAAATGTTCAATTTCATAATGAAACTTAACACTTTCCCATCATTTCAGCAGAAGCCTTGTTGCTGGATAGCTTGTTACTAGCAACTCCTGAAGAATGTGTTTTTTCTATGGTTTTATTAATGATAAAGGCTCACTTATGTAATGGGACAAACTATTCATAAACTGTGCTAGTCTTACTGTAAACGGTGAGAACATCTGCCTTCCTGGAGCACTAGTACACCAAATAAGGAGCTGCTGTACAGGTAGAGGATCAGGTGCACAGGGGTGAGGGAGCTTTTCTTCCCTGACTTCAGGGAGTCCTGGTGTGCCACAAAGTGCTTAAGAGCCTTTGACTGCAAAGAAAGTAATTTGTTGTAATAAAAATGTTCCATTGTACCTACAGTATTTTTTATCTACAGTAATTTAAGCAGATCTTTTGGAACTTGTGGTCTCGAGGTTTCTTTTTTTAGTAATACTTTTTAGTGGAGATTTCTTTCATGTTCCTGAAAGACTGAGATCATCTTCCCCGAAAGCCAGGACTATTTGGGTTAATAGTTCCCTATTCTGAAGAACAATCAAGGAAAATAAAGTAGCACGTGGTGATCTATGCTGAGCTTATCGCTGAAGGGGAGTGGTGCACTGATTTGGGATAATTTTTATTGGTGCTTTCTGTGCTCCTTTTGAGAATCAAACACTATCAGCTCTGAGACTGGTTGATGCAAGTTGGTTTATTTTTCCTTGTAGACTTGTGAATTCTGAGTCTTTTTAAATAAATGTGTTAAATGGCTTCTGGCACCTGTATTTTTCTTATCTAACTGTTTAGTGGTGCGTTGTTGCCCCTGGTGGTTGTTGGGACTTAAATGTCTTGTTGAAACTTTTTATTTCCTAATTTCTCTGTACCCTTGAGCATCTTGCTGTAAGTACTGTGGTGGACTTCTGCAAATGGTGTAACGTCCTGTGTCAGCTCACCTCCAAACGCCTTTGCCTTTCCTTTCTGAGGGCTTGCAGCCCACTGACACCTTTGCTCGGGTTTTCATTTGTGGATATGGAGCATGGGAGCTGTTAGACTTTTGTTCCCATATTTCCCATTCCTTCAATAAATTTCTGGTAGGATGGAGATTTCCTCTTTATTGCCAGCCCTTTTGCTTCCTCTTCTGCATTGGAAGGTCTCGCTGCTGTGTTTGTGCTTCGGTGTATGGTTTATAGATTCAGGTTGCTCATCAAGAGGGAAATGGGTGAAGGGAATTTTGAATTCTGAAATGTAGTTGGCTTGGCAATGCCTGAGTGAGACCTCTGTGCAATGAAATGAGAATAGTTTGAGCTGAAAGCTGCTTATCCTTATAAAACTGCCTTTTTTCCCCTGCAAAGCTTCCATTAGTGGCTTCTACCCCTGCTGCATGATGAAGCTGTTGGTGTGGTGTGGCTTCCCTGACTTTTTGGTTTTTTAAATACAAAGTTTATGGGTTGGGCTCTGCTTCTGGACTGTAGTGGTCTCATTAAATTCTGCCTTTGGATATGCACACGTGTCTGGAGATGCTTATAAAAGAGTTAGTAAATATGGTAGTAAATTCAATACAGTATTAAAATCATCTGGGCAAATTTTAGAGGGAGGTATAACTTACAAAGAATATAAATGGTGTTATCCATCCCTGCTGTTACTTCTACTGCTCACACAGCAGAATAATTTTTTTAAAAATTTCTTTTTTCTTTATTTTATCTATAAAATAAAAAATAAAATAAAAATTTTAAGAAAATATTAAAGTTTGTGTTATAGAAAGTGTTCATGAAGTAAGTCAAAGTAGTTCTGTGTGTTCAGTCTGGGCTCTGGCTTGCGTTAGGATATGTAAAACTGGATGGCTGAAGCAGTTACCATGTCCTGGCCATCTGCTCTGCCCTTCTGAGAGAAGCTGCCACTGCTGTTGCAGAGATGACTTGAAAAACGTTGATTTTCTTAAGATTTTTTTTTTTCTAAGTTCCTTAAGGTTGAGTATTATGAAGAAATTACCAACAACTGTGACCCAGTTTCTTGGCTTTTCCTACGTGTGCTTTCTGCTACCATGTCTCTGCTGCTTCTTGGGCATATGGTTTGAATGCTTTTCTGCCTTTTTTTTTTTGTTGTTTGTTTTTTTTGTTTTGGTTCTGATGCTTGTGTGGATGTGGTCAGGCAGTGTCCCAGCTAGAGCGCTTGTTGTCAGCCTCTAAGACAATTACTCTTGTAGTGTTTTCTAGGTCTCCTATGGTTGGCAGCTCCTGTTGTCTTACCTTGCTTTGTCTCTGGATAATTCCTGCTCCCAGCTGGCTTCAGCAGAGGAGGGTGTCCCCGCTGTTGTGGGCAGTGGTGGGTCTGCAGCTGCCTGTAGCTCAGATATGGAGTTGGAAGCAATTAGCACTTCGTAGGAACAACAATTCAAGTTATATTTTGTTGTGGTACCTGCCAAGGTCCTTATCAGGTTCTTGCACGTGTAAGTTTCATACGGGTGGTCAAAGCTTGTTCCTATCCCATAGTGCCCACAGCACTTAAACAAAGCAGAATGGGGTTTGACATCATGGGAGGGAAGAAATCAGAAATCTCCCTGTTCCAAGTTAGCTCTTTTATTATATTATATATTTTATATAAATTATTTTATTATATTATTATATATCTCTGCCTTTGAAGAGAGAGCAGAAGGTTTCTGAGCCAACATGACCCCCCCGGAGCATCTGTGACTGAGCTGTGGGCTTCTGGGTCATTGAGATGAGATATGAGGAGGAAATGTTTTCCTGTGCGGGGGGTGAGGCAGTGGCCCAGGTTCCCCAGAGAAGCTGTGGATGCCCCATCCCTGGAGGGGTTCAAGGCCAGGCTGGATGAGGCTTTGAGCAACCTGGGCTAGTGGAGGGTGTCCCTGCCCATGGCAGGGGGTTGGAATGAGATGAGCTTTAAGGTCCTTTCCAACCCAAACCATTCTATGGTTCTGTGATTACATCACTCCCGGGACCCTCGAATGGTCCTGCAGTGAATCGAGATGGGGGGAGGATCTGGGCTGGCTCCTGTCTGGTCCTCATCCTTACTGCAAAGCCCCTCCAGGCATGCACTGGGCCCCGAGTATGGGAAAAGGCTTTAGCCCTCACCAGATAATGAAGTAAAGAACTTATTTAACTTAAATATCTTTAAATCAGTAACTTCCTGCTTGGCATTTGAATTGTTGTATCAATTTCTTCATCATTTGCTTTCTGTAACTTGAACAGCACTTTCACTTGGATGTCTCTTAATATCTTGACTCTTTGGTGTGATAAGGATGCGATGTCGATGGTATTAACTGGGAGTGAGCCGGGGGTTACTGGGGCCCCTCACCCTCCAGAGGCAGGGGAGGTGGGTCTGGACGGGTGGATGAAATCAGGAGGGAAGAGGTGAGAACTGTGGTTTATCTGAAGTGCTCCTGTTTTCTGGGTTATCTGTCACTAGAGGTCAGTGCTGCAGCAGCAGTACAAGAAACTGGACAAGAAATGTGTTCTGTGTGTTTTGTAATAGGACAAAAAGTCTTATTTCACGGCTGCAACTGCTGTCATTCATTTCTGTCAGTTACTGACGTGACTTTGAAGGTTGGTTGCCAAAGACAAATACTAATACCAAGAGGCTGCAGCAGGAGGAGGTTGCTTTTATTTCTTCTCGTGCAAATAAGACAGGGTAGGGTCATAAAATGACCAAACTTGGAATTTTTTTTTAAGCTGAATCAATGGTTGAGGTTATCAGGGACTTCTGGAGATCACCTAGTCCCACTCAAAAAATCGTAAACGTGTCTAACTCTCTGAAATCCATTTGTGTGCCCAGCTAGCTGCCCCAGGCTGCCATGGTTTGCTGCCCAGACTCTGCTACAATTGTCTTCAGTCCAGTTTTTCAAAAAAGCGCCTGTTCCCAGAGCTCTGGTAGATGATCTGGTGGAGATGATGGTTGACTGATCCAGCCCAGGGCAGAACTAACTGAGGTTGTTGCCATCCTGCCTGGTATGAATGCAGTGACCCAAACTGGACCTGTCAACTGGCAGCGCTAGTGTCCTCAGCAAACATGCTTTTGACCCTAGTTGGGTGTGTTTTGTGAAGCCTGAAGTTGTGTAAAATGGTAGAGGTTTAAATTCCATCTGGAGTAATCCCTGCTGTGTCATCTATTATATATACAAAGCAAAGTTTTTTAAATTTTCAAAAAAAACCCCAAAGCAAAACAAAAAAACAACACCTCCCCCCAGCCCCAAACCCAACCAAACAAAAAAACCCCAACCAAACTCCACCCCAACCCTCTGATTAACAGATGGAAAAGGAAGGAGTGGTCAAAAAAGTCCCCAAATTTTGCAGTCTAAGACCTAAATCACATCTTCTAGAGAGAACTGTGCTGTGTGCTCAGTGGTTTCCTATGCAGCCGCGCGTGTTGGGGTGCAGGGAGTGCTGCTGACCCCTTTCATGGTCAAGGCTTGGTGTTGCCATCACAAAACCCTCTTCTGCAATTTCACATCTATTAAGAGCTCATTTTGGAGCTACAGAGCCTTGGTGGGTTTCTGCTGCATGGAGTCTTGGTCTCTGCAATCAAACCAGGTAGTTGCATCCCCCTGAACCCACATTTCTCTTAAACTGACTCTTTGTTTCCAAGCTGGGTAAATTCCTGGTCTTCTCCATTTCCTTGGGAGTGGTTCAGCTGGACCTGACCTTTGGAGGAAAGCCCAAGTATCTGTCGTATGGTGGCTGTAGGTTTAGGGCTGACCAAACCCAACCAAACAAGTAAAAGGTGGGGCCTTCCAGCAAACAGAAGGAAGGAAATAGTTCCTGTTCTGTTTCCTCTGAACAAAACATTCTGGTAATTTTTGTATAGCATCTGCAGATCTGCAAAAATCAGGCTGTTCCTCAAATTATTAAAATCTATGTTACTATAGTATCTTAAATAATTGACTTGTTTACATGCTTACAAAGCTCTGTCTGTAGATACAAACCAGCTGTTAATGGCAGTAATTCAGAAATAGTGGGGTTGGCATCCTGCGTTTCTCTTGTCAGCTGCAATGAGGATTGGACACAACTGGCCACTTCAAAGGAAGGTAAGCGAGGTAACTGTCTCACAGCAGCTGGGGTGAAATGGCTCGCTTATGGCTGTTGTGAATGGATGAAAAAAATCTCAAATGTCATTTAAATACTTACAGATAATTGATTAACCTACTTAATACTAAAGACTTAAGGATTTTTTGAAAAATTCTCCTTTATTCACAGAACCAGGAAATGTCTACAGGTGATCATTACCTTCTTAAAACCTATTATTTTATATTTTTAGATAAGTATATTTTAGGGTGGGAACAAATCATCTTGGATCTGTTGGTCAAGATGAGGTCTGCTGGGGGAGGATTGTCTCTTGAAACGCTTCCCCAGTGTTCCCTGTTGGCCAATTCCATGCTGGATGGCTTTGTGTGGCTGTGGGGCAATATCTTCCATTTAGTAGTTCCGGATAAATCAAACTAGCTCACCCAAGTTTAAAAGCAGCTTGTTTGGCTTTGCCATTGCTTTATGTGGGGGGACCCTCCTTTACTGTCCTGCCATTCAGACTTACCTTGAATATGAGGTTAAGAGTAAAACCTTGCTTGTGACACTTGGGCTATCAGAAACTATACTGCTTATAAAAAAGAGCTCCCAAAAGCAGATTTTTCCAGTCTTTGTATATATAAAATTCACTTAAAAGAGTTTTTAGTGAGACTAGAGGTGATATCCCAGTGTATGAAATCTGTCAGCTGTGATTGATACACATATGAGAAGCTGAGTGAGAATTGAAGGAAAGATATGGCATTACCAGGCTTCATCTAAATACAAGAGCTATGCATTTAGATTGATTTATTTTTATGCCAATAGGTTCTGACATAAATATAGTGATATATAATGTATTGACTATAATGTCAACATTATTTTAAAGCTGACTCGAGGAAAAATATCTCATTGTTAGTGCTGAAATGTAATGCTTTGTTCTGCTGAAGGAGAAAACCTACTATCAAATAACCTCTTTCTTAAGACCTTTTGTAATGGCTTTTAAAATGAGCGAGTAACAAGCAGAGGTGACCTGTCTCGGGGCACTCCATGTCCTGAAATTGTTTTGGGACTTTCAGGATAATAGCAGAGTGAATAGGAGAAGCACACTGTGTGCTGCTGACGCTGTGGCTGTGCTCGTGCCTTTGCCCTCTGTTTTGAAATATCCTAAACTTGCACCCACACCACGCATGAGGTTGGCCATTAGTTTTCAGTACTAATCGTAGTTTTATAACATGCACAATGCACGTTGTAATATGTTAAACTAATGGGTTACAAGTCTGTTGGAAATGTGTTTATTGCTCTCCTACTGTGCTAAGATGTCAACTGATCTTATTTGAATTGTGCTTTGAGGTCTTCAATCTTTTTGACTTGTTTTGGAGCTAACCTCACTAGGGGTGGAGGAACTACCAGATGTTTTGGGGTTAAAAGATAGCTATTGATTGAATGAACAGTACAAATGGGATTCACCCTTTTTCTTCACTGCTTCTGCTCTCTACCTTCTGTTCTGAATTTTCCAGGTCAAATTTCTGGGTATTCAGTGAAGTATCCTGACTTTCAGGACCAGGTTAATTGGCATTGTCTGTAGCCATTGGAAGTCAGTGGAAACTGCAGGCTCGCAGTGGGTCTGCCTTTCTCAGTCCATGCTCCTGTTGGTCCCTGGGAGGAATCTTCCAGCCCACTTCTGAGTTAGACCCAGTTCTTCCACATCCTTCTGTATTTGCTTTGTTTAAAACGAAAACTCCAAACAACCAATACAAAGCAGCAGAAACAAAACCAAGCAAAAAAAATTCAAAATTCACCCTGAAATGTTTATTTTTCAATTAAAACACTTAACCAGTGTTCAGTTGACTGATGCCTTTGCATCACTTGGTGTGGGAAGGAGAGCTTGGCTGTGCAAATTCTCATGCCATTCCCAGTGATTCTGGCATGCTGGTGGCATGGTCCTGCTGTAGCCCATAAACCATAATGACAGAGAGAGGTTGGGTTACCTAAAGGCTTTTCTTCTATTGAGTATATTGTTTCTTAGCTTGCATTTAGTCTGCTTAAATTGTGCCAAAATGTATTAGTTTAGCTTAAGTCTACCTTTGCAAATTTTACTGGCTTTCATTCCTTTTTATCCTTAGCATCTGCCTAGTAACTTATTCTGAGCAGGTATAATGTGTCAAGGCGGTTGTGGCTCATTGCTTGGTGTTACAGCTAAGAGGTAAGGCACTGTCTGCTGTCTGCAGTTTTGCTTGGAGCCTGCTGTTGGTGTATGACTTTGGAAAAACCCCTTAGACTGGTAATGCTGAGTCTCTTGACTTAGGTGGCCTCCAGGTGCAGATGTGCTGAGCACCTGCAGCTCTGGGAGTGGATGGTAAAAACTCCACCTGATTATAGAATCACAGAATGGTTCGCGTTGGAAGGAACCTAGTTCCAACCCCTCTGCCATGGACATGGACACCTTCTGCTAGACCAGGTTGCTCAAAGCCTCGTCCCACCTGATGTCTGCAAATCATTGCTAGGTGACTACATCCCAGCACCTGCAACTCATGTCTATGCTGGGTTTGGGTTGGCTTCAGCCCACTGGCAGAGAAGGGTGTTGTTTTCCCCTTTGTGTTAAATTTTTTTCTTTCACATTTTCTCATGCATTTTTTTTGCTTTCAGTTTGTACAGGCTGCTGATATAAAGGGTTTATTCATGAGGTTAACCTAATTACTGTCTTCAGAAACAAAGCCTGTTTCTACAGTGAATATCCTTTTGATATCCATCATCTGAATAGTGCCTAATAAAGTTAGCAAATGGCCTCCAAATGAACCAAAATGATTCAGTATTTCATCTAGCAAAGAATGTATTACGTTTTTACCAATAGTGACAGAAATGTTTAAAATTCTCAATGCATTGCTTTGCTGGTGGATTAATATGCATTTTTCCTGTCCTGAGATGAAAAACACCGTCTGGATTTAATGCAACGCTTACAAAATTGCTGATGTGAGTCTCTGTTAAAGATATTTTATATACATTGGAGAGTTTACCGGAGACAACTGGAAAGTTCACTTTGAGTAGCTCCAGCACTTGTAATCTGTAACTAAAATGTATTCTTGGAGTTGCAAGACTAAAAGGTACAAATTCATATATTTTCCTTGCTTGGAACAAAGGTGCTACATTTTTCATGTAAGCAAAGCTCCTTGGAGTTGAGTGTGCTCTGGGGAGGTAATTAAGGAAGATCCGTATGTACTGATTGAGTTTTGAGGGGAGCGTATGGTCTCTGTCTGCACATCGCGATGGCCAAGCTTTGGACTGCGTGGCTGGTGGCTGGGGCTCTGGGCTGGCTTTGCTGCTGCTGGAGTCCTCTCGGATGACTGTTGGGTTGACATGGGGAATAGCTGACATTTGGTCAGACTCCTGTGGCTTTGGTGTGAGTTTTGGTTTAAAAACCTTATGTAAGAGCTCATTTCAGTTCTTCCTAGTACTTGTGTCAAGACAAATATTCCTTGGTCTACTCTTCCATTTGTTTTGTCTTTTGGGGGAGAAACAGAAGTGTAAGTGAAGACAAAAATGACCTTATTTTCCCCTTTAGATCCTAATTCTATTAATATGAATTCTTAGACAACAAAGTTTAAATATAGCTTGCCTTCTCTGAAGCAGAAACCCAGCTAATCCTGTTAAAAAGAGTGTAACCAGCAGATTTTTATGATCTTTAAGGTCCCTTCCAGCCCAAACCATTCTATGATTTTATGATTTCAATGTTCTTGTGCTGCCTGCCTACTCAATTCTCACAGGTATTTGTGAAGAAGACTGGGGCAGTCTTTATGTTCTTATTCTTCCATCTCTACTTGGGCTGGAACTTTTATAATTATTATAAATAATTGAACTTAATTATAATATATCTTTATTGGAAAATATTAGTCTACATGAGGGCATTTCAGAAAGCATACTGACGAACTGCCTTGTTCCAGTGAGTGCAAAAACATCCGACATTAAGTGGTGATGATGTTCGATGCATCCAAAGGAAAAATCATTATTTCAGTTACTTCTTAAATAGCTCTCTGGTTCGGGAAGAGTATTTGAATTAATGGCAGTTTAGCATCATTATATATTAATGGGCTCCATCTGATTTATTTTTTCTGGCAGTTATCCACTTGCACGATGTATTATGCCCGACCATTCAATTTCTCCTGCTATTGAATGGTAGATGGTGGATTCATACCCGGAGCCAACGAGAGAGGCTGCATGGGGACGTAATGGGATCTTGCATCATTTTTAATGGTGAGTTATGGACTGTCATGCAGAATATCTGGACATACTTAATAACTTTTTGACGACAACTGTAACGGATGTAAAGGTACGTGTTGTCACTGAGCTGCTCGCCAGATGCTGTTACACTGCACTGAGTTGCCTTAGTAGATATTTTTGTAATTACAAACTTCTTCCTAGCTCCAGTAGTGCTTAAATAAAAAATTGATCCCATGGAATTATATTGCTGAATATTAAAGACGGTATTTATTTGCAAGAGTCACTTTGGGGTGCCTAATTTGTCCGTGAGAGCAAGGTTTTCTGCTCAGGCTGCAAAATGGTGCAATAAAAACCAGTGATTGATATTTATTATCAGATTAAATGGTTTAGCTGTGGGGATCAAAGTTATAAATTACAGCCTTCCTCAAGCTCTGATTGGCCACCAGAGATCTTTCGGAGTGCCAGCGTTTTTTAATGAGATCGTATATTTTCAAGCCTCCAACAGTATCAACTTTTTGTAGTTTATTGAAACTGTGTTTAAAATAGCAGCTTACTGGGTGTCAAAAATACTGGATGTGTTTTGTGTTTGCTTGGTCAAACATCCCAAAGGGAAAAGACATGAGTTAAAAGTCGGGATTTTGATTCCTGAGCGAAGTCTGAGGACTTGGGGAGTGCAAGGGATGCCTTTCTCTGGCTCTACGCTGGTGTGATTTTTACCTTTGCTGGTTTTTGGCCATTTCACTATAAATGTGGAGCCTCAATGTGCAGCAAATGCAGATACTCTCAGGCTCTCCCTTGGGCTCCCACCCCGGCACGATGGGAAGGGGAACCATAACCTGGTTATTCAGAGAAATTAAATCCTGAGCATCATGGAGAGACTACAGTGTTAGGGTACTATCGGTTGGATCAAAGTTTAGTGGTGAACTTTTTTCCTGTTGGGAGACCGTCCCTGGTGACACCAGCGTTTTCCCACCCTGCTCATCAATGTAGAGGAAATAGAGATTTCTCTAAATGGCAGAAAAATGTAAACACCCTAAGATTATTTACTGATAGCTGACAGAGTCTGATGCCCTAAATATCAAAAGCATAATATTCAAGTAATAGACAGCTGGTGAAAGGAACACTGAAATAATTTTGTTATATTGCTCTTAAGCTCTGTATCTGAAAACTAGCCGTCAAAGAAAAGTTAAAATGTAGTCTGTCGTTAGAGATGACTAAATTATATTTTGTTAGTTGTTATGAGAGATTATAATTAGGGTAAAAATCTTAACTGTGAAAGCATTCATCTCAAGTACAGGATTGTAGCATCAAAAGCACAGTGTTGGCTTCCTATCCCCAGGACATTCTTTGTTAGAAAATCATTTGTTTTACTCCCAGGTCCTTTTTCTTTTAATATTAAAAAATAGGGTTGGTTTGTTTGTTTGTTTTTTCACTTGAGGCTGCATTTACTGAAGTTCAGACACCGGGTGGTTCAGTCCATTGTTCAGTCAAATTGGTCTGTCTTATTTTTTTTTTTAATTATTTTTAAAGGCTAAAATGAGCAAAGGCAATGAGCCTGATGCATGTCAGAGCTCTGTGCTCAGCAGCCGGGTGCTGGCGGGGGCTGTCGGGGAAGCTCCCACTGTGCCAGGAGCAGCCCTTGCTGCTGCCATCGCACCTTTACCTTGAAAGCCCTGGCAGAAAATAAATTTCATAAAAGCTTGTCTCATTTGGAGCCCCTGAGGGTATCAATTAAATGTAATAATGGTAACTGCAGCTTTTAAGCAAATATGTAGGGATTTTTTTTGAAGAAACGAGGTGAAGTCTTTTGCACAGCATGGGGTTGAAGGCTTTATTTCCATGTTCCGACCCCCTTGTGGTACATACCGCTCCTGTAAAGTCTCGGGAGGAACAGTTTACACCCAAGAAACAGAGGTGGGAAGGTCTTTAGGGGTTTATTTGGCCAAAGGCAGGTTCTGGAGGTGCCAAGGGGTACCCATCATTTTAGGTTGCTTAGCTGGGACATGCTGTTTGCATATGCTATTGCAATTCAGCATCTAGCATCTTTAGGAATAAGTCACCACAGAATTTTTTTTTTTTTCCTAGTGTCTTGCCGCAAATGAACACACGCCCCCACCCCATGCTGTGATGTGATGCAAGGCTTTCTATACCTCAGGATATCCACTTTAAAAATAAATTAATGTGGACTATCCACCTGATCTGGGGGTTGGCCTCTTCAGAGAAGGGGATGGTTGTTGCTGGGCTGCAGCTCCGTTCACAGCAGCACAAGTTGCTGTATGGGAGCGTTGGAGAAGCAGCATACACCTTCTGCAAGGTTGCATCAGAGGGAAATAAACCACTGAAATTATCCTAATAAATTATAATAATTGTGCCTGGCAGCATGTGGTAATTTAGAATAGATTAATCTTACAAGCTTTAAATATGAATAAATAATAAATATCTTCATGCATTGGGAATCTTATTCTACTTAATTCTGAATGAATATTAATTACCCCTCATAAACCCAATGCAAAAATCGATCTGTGTGGAGAAGGCACAAGGTATTAAGTACACCAAATTGGACAGAGCCCAGGCGAATCTTTTCCTCATCAATTAAAGTCAGATTACACTGCTGCTTGACTCTGTCGCGGGCTGCCTGCTGATGAGAAGCAGGGGGGCTGTGCTGTTGTGGTTTATATTTGATTTTGTATCCCTTGTTTCCTGGCAGGGTTGGATGGCTGGCTTGCTGCTGGCCGGGATCGGTCCCTGTGAGAAGGGAGGAAGCCACAAGTGATGCTTGGCCATCGGTGTCGGGGCTGGTGCCGGCAGCCAGCATCCATCGCCCCGTGCCATGGCACATCCTCCGTCCCGTCTCCGTGCAAATCCACGGGGCTGGGAACCAGGAATCTCATTCTGCAAGGGTAAATATCAGAGAAAAACTTTCTTGCAGGGGAAAATGACCCCTCAGGCCATGGTGACATCTTGGGTAGGGTGAGATGCCATCCTGGGCGGTGCTGTGATGCTCTGGTGCTTGCGCTGTAATTGATGTTTATGGGGGGGTTCAACCAGGGCAAAACTGAAGAGCTGCTCAGATTTGAGTTGGAACATATGGAAGATGGATGAGAGGGAACATCTGCACCATCTGCTGCAGGGGAGCTCCATCCTTCATCCTCACACCTTGCCACGCTGCTGTTGTGTTTGGATGACATCCTCCACTTCCTCCCGTTATCGCTGCTCTTCGAGGGCCCAGACTTTCTTCGGCAAAGCTCTTTGCTTAGCAGCAGAGTGCACTGGGAGCTCTGGAATGGAAATTTCCTCTGCTGCCTTTTGCCGTGCCTGGCTTGGGCAAAGATATTTTGCCTGTACTCATTGACTGTACAAGTGGGCATCAGGATCTTGTTTTCGGTGAACATACACTGCGTGATGGAGTGTAAAATGGGGCGGGGAGGATAACTGGGGCATTTGGAGATGCAACGTCACACTGGGGCCTAGGTGGAGAGCCAGTGGGGGATGCTGGCCATGGCACGGGGCTTGGTACAGCGGAACTGATGCTCCCACAGGAAACTGCTGGGGAAAACTGGGTTTGTGTCCTGGAGGGGAGAGCCCAAGGCAGGAACGTTGTGACCAGCCCGCTGTCTGGGGTTGACATTTTGCATGTTGGTTTAAGTCATAAAGGCTGGCAGAGTTAAATGAAGGTCACTGGCTGTAAAAAGTGACAGAGACATTTTAAGACGTATCGTAAAATGAACTGTAGCCTAGGAAAAGCTTATGATGGTGTCTGCTGTGGGTTTTGGCCTCCGTTTTAAAGCTGCCTTGATCTTTTAACATGGAAGTGATTCGCTGTCGTTGTGCCATGCCTGAGATCTGCAGATACCACGCTTAAAACTGTTTGGAGGCTGCTGGTATCCTCAGGGCTTAAAGATAACGGGGAAGGAGATTGGAGGGAGGAGGAAAGGAGACATACTGAAAAATCCTTCCTTACATCTTCCTGTCCCAGGCCAGGAGCTTGTCCCAGGTGTATGTTGAGCAGCTGCTCATGGACTGGAGTGTACGAGGAAAGGGTGTAAAGGAGGGCGGGTGAAAATGGGCCAGGGAGATGTCCCTTGTCTGCCTGGGGTCTGTCACTGCAGAGCTGTTCGCCCAAAAAGCCGCTGTTGNTGGACAGAGCCCAGGCGAATCTTTTCCTCATCAATTAAAGTCAGATTACACTGCTGCTTGACTCTGTCGCGGGCTGCCTGCTGATGAGAAGCAGGGGGGCTGTGCTGTTGTGGTTTATATTTGATTTTGTATCCCTTGTTTCCTGGCAGGGTTGGATGGCTGGCTTGCTGCTGGCCGGGATCGGTCAGGAATCACCTGCTGTGCCTGGGAGAAGGGAGGAAGCCACAAGTGATGCTTGGCTATCAGTGTCAGGGCTGGTGCTGGCAGCCAGCATCCATCCCTCCGTGCCGTGGCACATCCTCCGTCCCATCTCCGTGCAAATCCATGGGGCTGGGAATCAGGAATCTCATTCTGCAAGGGTAAATATCAGAGAAAAACTTTCTTGCAGGGGAAAATGACCCCTCGGGCCATGGTGACATCTTGGGTAGGGTGAGATGCCATCCTGGGCGGTGCTGTGATGCTCTGGTGCTTGCGCTGTAATTGATGTTTATGGGGGGGTTCAACCAGGGCAAAACTGAAGAGCTGCTCGGATTTGAGTTGGAACATATGGAAGATGGATGAGAGGGAACATCTGCACCATCTGCTGCAGGGGAGCTCCATCCTTCATCCTCACACCTTGCCACGCTGCTGTTGTGTTTGGATGACATCCTCCACTTCCTCCCGTTATCGCTGCTCTTCGAGGGCCCAGACTTTCTTCGGCAAAGCTCTTTGCTTAGCAGCAGAGTGCACTGGGAGCTCTGGAATGGAAATTTCCTCTGCTGCCTTTTGCCGTGCCTGGCTTGGGCAAAGATATTTTGCCTGTACTCATTGACTGTACAAGTGGGCATCAGGATCTTGTTTTCGGTGAACATACACTGCGTGATGGAGTGTAAAATGGGGCGGGGAGGATAACTGGGGCATTTGGAGATGCAACGTCACACTGGGGCCTAGGTGGAGAGCCAGTGGGGGATGCTGGCCATGGCACGGGGCTTGGTACAGCGGAACTGATGCTCCCACAGGAAACTGCTGGGGAAAACTGGGTTTGTGTCCTGGAGGGGAGAGCCCAAGGCAGGAACGTTGTGACCAGCCCGCTGTCTGGGGTTGACATTTTGCATGTTGGTTTAAGTCATAAAGGCTGGCAGAGTTAAATGAAGGTCACTGGCTGTAAAAAGTGACAGAGACATTTTAAGACGTATCGTAAAATGAACTGTAGCCTAGGAAAAGCTTATGATGGTGTCTGCTGTGGGTTTTGGCCTCCGTTTTAAAGCTGCCTTGATCTTTTAACATGGAAGTGATTCGCTGTCGTTGTGCCATGCCTGAGATCTGCAGATACCACGCTTAAAACTGTTTGGAGGCTGCTGGTATCCTCAGGGCTTAAAGATAACGGGGAAGGAGATTGGAGGGAGGAGGAAAGGAGACATACTGAAAAATCCTTCCTTACATCTTCCTGGGCCAGGCCAGGAGCTTGTCCCAGGTGTATGTTGAGCAGCTGCTCATGGACTGGAGTGTATGAGGAAAGGGTGTAAAGGAGGGCGGGTGAAAATGGGCCAGGGAGATGTCCCTTGTCTGCCTGGGGTCTGTCACTGCAGAGCTGTTCGCCCAAAAAGCCGCTGTTGACGGTAGCCAGCGATACAAAAAAACGAGGAAGAAGAGGGGATAGTACACAAAAAGGGGGGTTATGAGGCTGGAAGCTTATAGGTTTGTTAGTGTCCTTAACGGATGTTTCTTTGTAGCTTAAAGTATTAATTAAAGTTCTGACCTCAATGTTTTTTTAAGCTGGGGGATGCTGGAGCAAGGACTGAGTTGCAGCAGCTCCCGTGGATGTCACAGCATCTGCACCACTTGGGGACCTGAGGCAAACCAGATGAAGCATGTACAAAACACAGTGAATTTTAAGCATAATTATACCGTAACTTGTTTTCATCCAGGCTTTTCTGGAAATACCTTAAATCTGACAGTTCTTATTTAAAAAAAAAAATAATTTACAAGTGTTCTCCATGTTAAACTGCAGACCACTGGCCATTTTTTCCAGTGCAGGGACATGGCTTGATGTCAGGGGGATAGAAATAACTCGCTGGCATGTTTTTCACCCTGGCGTGTGGGGATGTGAGTGATCGCTGCTGGTGCGTTGGTCCCTGCTTGAGCCAAACCATTCGCTGTGATGTGCGGGCTGAGCTCCAGGGCTGTTTCCCAGGAGGAAGCGGCTGAGTGCAGTCTGCCAAGGGTAAACCTGGCAATTACCGGGCATCCTCCCGAAAGCTATGCTATGGCACCAGGAAAAATAGCAGCAGCAGCAATATGGTCTAGTGAAGGACTTCTAAAAGCATTTTTTTTAATAGATCCATTACCAAGGACTTCAAGGAGATTGCGCTTTGGTCTCTGCTGCAATGGGAACAAAGTGTTCTGAGTGTGACCTGTCTGAAGAAGCTGTTCCTTTGCCTGGCTGCTCGGCAAGATTTAAATCCTGCTGCCGTATTGCATTGATCCCAAGTAATTGCTTTAATAGCTGTCCTGGTATAAACAGTGAGTAGGTTTCTGTCACTCAAGTAATGAAATTACATGTATTTTTGCTGTGAAAGAATTTATCCCACAGCTCAGCGTTGTCTCTGCTGGATGAGGAAGATCCGTGCCCGGAGCCCAGGCAGTACGAGCTCCCATCGTCCACAAAAAATTAATCAGGGGGAGAAATGGGAGGAGGGCAGGGTTTGGAGAAATAAATTCTTTAAGGTGTCAGACTGATTACCTCTGTTAGACAAGAAAATAATGGGTTATTGCTTGTAGGCTGTAATTCCACCAAATATCTCATGGTTTCTCTTAGTCTAGGCTCCTTTAGTGACACCCCGTAAGATTTCCCCTGGTCCCATGTAGCTGTTCCCTGGGTTAGGGTGATGCTCTTCAGTTCATCATGTGTAAATTGTGTGGGTTTTGATTACAAAAAGTCGGCAGCATCTTTCTCTTCCCTCCCCATCCCAGTCTATTTTGTGACCAAATACAGACTACTGCTTGCTCCTTCCATGACAATCCTATATTTATTTACTTTTTTTTACATTTTTCAATTTCCAGCAGCAGGTGAAAAGCCAACAGAATTTTTAAGGTGCAAAAGGAGTAGTTTATGAACCAAAGGTCCATGTTCAAGAATAAGAAACATATCATCCCAGCTCAGCAAAGGGAGCCTTGGCACTACCAGAGCTTTAGGCCCTTAGTTTCCTTTTTTCTTCATATTTTTAAACACACATGAAGCACTTTGAACAGCCCAGCATGCAGCCTGGGCTTTAGCCCTGTCTTTGCTCCTGGTGAGAAAAATATTTGTGACACCTGCACGTTTGTCCAAGAGTTTTGTAGAGATATTTACCCTTTGGCAGGAAGCAAGTGAAGAAAGTTCTAGCACAAAAGTAAGATTCATAAACAGCCCAAAAGGGAAACCATTACAAGACCACAGCAGTCAATGTCCCCATGTGCAGTGAATACCTTTTACTTGAAAGAGTGATTTGCAGTATAGCAATAACGGGCCAAATGCGTACACTCAGGTCATAAATTCTCAGTAATGTGGAGCTCTAAACAGTTCACAAAATTCCCCACGTCTTTATAAAGTGTGGAAAGTATACTTAAAGTATATATATATGTATTTTCTATAGTGCAGTAGTTTCATGCGGTTCGATCTACTGCATACAGGCAATTTGTGTGTGATTTAGTGCAGTGTTTATGCCAGGCATTTCATGTCGGTCTAAGTAAATGAAGTAGCGCTGGCAATCCTGTCATTATTAATGCCACTAGAAGCAATGATTTTGTATACCGAGTTGCAGGGTTTCAGCCAGCAGATCCCTGGTTAATGTGATGTGTTTGACCTTCACGCTTAGTGGGGTGAGCTCTGATGGTCTATCTGTTGTGTAATTGCTTTTTGATGATTATTCACCAACCCTGGTATTGTTTAATGGGCAGATTAGTATCTTGCTTGTGAGCTTTGGTTCCTAACCTTCTAAGCATTGTGGTATTTTGTCCTTAGTTGAAATCACCATAGTAACATCGCAGGGAAAATAGTGTGCCTTGTATTTTTATCCTATGCTGAAATATCAGGGCTGGCTAATATTTTTCTTACTTTTGTCCACTTCTCATCTTGAACACTTGCAGAGGTCGGAGGAGGTTGGACCTTTGGCTTCAAGATGACTGCAGTTTCTCCTGGGGATGTGGATACAGCTGCTCTGTGCAGGACCCCGTGATGCTCATGAAGCGCTGGAGCACCTTGTGTACCCCCTTGTACCATGCTGCTCTCGATCCCTCGTGCTGACCGCTACAAGATGAAAGGTAGTCTTTGTTTAAAACCACTGGTAATCGAATGGCACAAACCCAAACCCTGTTTTATGCACAGGCGAACGAGAAATTGAAGGATAAAGTCATATCAGGGCATTGTGTGAAGTATTGGGGTTGTGTTGGGGGTTTGCTTCCTGCAGAAGGTCTCTGCTCTTGGGGTCCTGTGTCATTCTCATTGATTAATCTCTGTGTTCAAGAAGCATATTTCTGTTCAGATGGGTGGTTTTGGAGGTAAACTTATATTCCGCCTTTCTTTCAAGAAGACTAAGGAATTTAGTTCCTTAGCAGATCTGTGCATTTTTTGGGGAATATGACCACAATTTTGTTGGCAACGATGGCTGAGCTCTGTTACCTTCACGTTCAAAAGGATGTGGGGAAGGGTCTGGGGTCACACTGTCCTGGTGCTGGGACGGGTGATGCCTGTGGGTGCTGTGTGCCTTTTCCCCATCACTCAGCTGTGAGGCTTCATCTTGGCTTTCCCTGCTCATTAAAGCATGCTGGGCTGTTATGTGAAACAGGAGAAAGCTCTTGTTCAATAATAGATGGGTAAGTTAAACTCTGTGTTTCTGAAAAATAATAATTGAGTTGCCAGGATGTGTTTAAACAAGAGATGAATTATCTGGGGGTTTTGGCATGCAATTTCACCCCTACTGGTCCAGGAACTTATTACAAAGGTAGGAGTGATTGCTAGCCAAGATTTTCAGCTTCCATTCTCTTTCCAATAAGGCTTTATACTATTGCATTATAATCTTTGGCTAATATCAGCATGTATCATGCCCTAACTGCCACGGGTGATAAAATGTTTGACAGCTTTCCGCATCCCTTGTTAAATAACACCCAGTACCGGTAAATCATCCAGAGCAATGTCCCTCGGCTGGGTACAGAGCATGTTGTTTTTCAGCCTGAACCTCTTAGAGATGTGAGAGGTGATAATGTGTGTTTCCCAGCCCCATGCAGCATTGCCCCCTTCCTCAGAAACACTGGGGGTGCTTTTGGAAGCCCTTATGGTTGCTGTTACAACTCCTAAGTGAGGAGGATCCTCCTGCAGTGATTTTTTTTCCCAGGGAAGTCCTGCTGTGTGGGCAACCAGCCTGGTGTGGCCAAGCTGCGGTGGGAGGCTCCTCCACAAACCCTAATTCCTGCCCTATCCCCCCGGCAAATAGAAATCATCTGCTCTACTTGAGTTATTTTGCTTTGATATGGAGAAGAATACATTCAATGTGTTCCTTGAACTATGGCAGAATAGTGATGGTATTTTTATTTCCGAATATAAAAAAATATATATATTCTCTAGGGTGTATGCTGAGAATTATCCATAGGGCTTCCCCAAACAGAGCAGAGCTTTGGAAGGGGTTAGCAATTCCTCTTTGGCGTGATGATTTGTGACCGTGTTGCCGTGTTATTGGGTTGTCAACTTGGAAGAAAAAATACCCCTCTGCTTTCATTTATCATGCCAGGAAAAAGAGCCCCCGTTCCTCTCCTTGCTCTTGACTTGATTCATCATGATGTGTAACCCCAAAGTGCATGGGGAGGGCTGGCTGCATGTGGGCGTCTCTGCTCCCCTCCTAAATACTGGTGTAAGTTATGGTTTCACTTATGGCAAAATAGAATGTGGAACCTGGCCTCTGCCAGATGCTTGCCTTCCTTTTTTGGGGCATTTATGGGAGAAAATGGAACCCACGTGTTTGAGGAAGAAGGGTAGTGTATTGGCTGGGATATTTCTTGTAGAAATTCAGAGAGGGGAAAAGTATGGGTCACTATGGGATACCTATGGCTCAATTTTTTCCTGTCCTGTACAGGAAAATGCTATTGGAAGTCATGGGCCCAAAATGATTAACAAAACCATCTGCAGACTATCCGTTGGCACAGATGGGCATTTTGCTTCAGTTCTTGATTAATCAAAGACAAAAGTGTGTATTTCCCCACACATTACAAAGAGAAACTGCTCCACAGGGAGCAGTAAAGCTGGTTTTGATGCTTGAAGTGAAACCTCTCCTCCTCCTCCTGGAGCAGCTTCCTTGGTGTTCCAAGGTCAAGACTGCAAGTGAGGGATGATGGGGATGGGTGCCGTGAGTCGGGAAGGCACGGCTCCTCTAAAAGCAAATACCTGTGTGAGGAGTTTGTAGTCTGGGTTGAAATAGTTTGATGTATAGATAAATAATAGAAAAGCACTCAGTTCATAGTTGCTTAACATGAGGGTATTTCCGTGTCTTTGCTGTTACAGAACCACTATTACATATTCTTTCTCCTTATTGCCGTTCTTTCACTTACTGTTCTTCTTATTGCCTTTCTTGATGCGTTTTGGTTCTTGGGAAATGCAATTTAATAGACTGCTTCAGCAAACAGGTGTCAATTTACAAAAGCTCCACTATATGCCTATGTATATGGTACAGTAATGTGTGTATATCTATAGTAAAGTGTACCTACCTTTCATTAGTTCCTTTTTAAGCCTGGGTGCTTTGGGTGCTTGCACAACTCAGCATTAGTGAAATCTGTCCAGGCAACACACTGAAAGAGATTCCCTTAGCGTAATGTATTCAAAATGGGGTTTAAATGTCCTGCAGGAAAAAAAAAGTACCATGTGCGATTTCATTCCCAGGTCACGTTAAGTGCAATTACATTTATGTGGCTCTGAATCAGTTTCCTTAAATATATCTGGGCTATATATTTAACTTCCCAATGAAATGGCTTATGCTGTAAATACTGAGGCCATCCAGGGTGATTAAATATTAAAAATGACATTTAAAGAAAGCCCCAGTTGCTGTGTGAGCTGAGCTTTCCCGGCTTTTGGCATAGCGCAAGCTGAGACCCAAGCTTTGCATCCCGCCACTGATGCTTGTTTCTGCAAAAAAAAAAGGGGGTAAAAAATCCCGCCAGACCCCTCTGTGTCCCTAGGACAAGGGCAACAGTTCCTGAGTTTTAATGTTGTCTTGCATCACGCTTGCTTAACCAGCATCTGGCCAAAAAATTCCAGCATCGCAGAGGAGGAAAAAAAATAAATCCCAGATCTTGAGGGCAATCCTGGTGATGGAAATGGCTTTGGTGAGCTCTAAGAGGGGCAGAATGACCCTGTTTTACTGTCAACTTGCCAGGGGTTTCACTGAGGGCACTGATAGAGGCACTGCTCTAGCATGAGAGTTGTGAGTCAGGCAGTGGGATCACTGTTATGAAACACTTGGTAAATTCAATCTTATTTCTCATAGCATCTCTCCACCAACTGGAGTGAAACTCCTGAAGAAAAAATATATAGAACAGTTACAATGGTTCATTCAAACACTGCAGAAAATGAACCAGATTTAAGGAGAAGCCTTAAACCAGCCTACTTGCTTCAGGTATCACAAGGTAATTCATTCCCCTACAAGGAGCATAGTAATAAAGAGTAAAGCTCTCCAGCCCAGGATTTGACTTCTAGAGGTTAGGACTTTCACAAGGAGAGAAGTTGCAGAGTAATAACTCAGGGAGAAGGCGCCTTACCCGAATACAAAGTCTTTCTATATGTAATAAAAATCCAGTGCATGTGCAGCCCTTGGCTCCGGTGTAATCAGAATTGAATAGCCTGACAGATACTGTTGATTTTTCAAAATTACATTTGAACCGTACTGTGAAATTCCACAACTGACCTAAATGCGAAGAGGAGGAGGAGGAGGGAGGGTCTGTGCACAGTGTCTGCAGGGTGGTACCCAAACCAGGGGGTGGGGGTCCTGCAGGTGGTGGGGATGGAGGGGGTTTGGTCCAGCGCAGCCTCATCTCCGACGTGGCAATGGGGGTACACCCCGAATCCCACCTGGGCTTCCTTGGAGATCTGTGCCTGGCAGAGACGTGGGCAGAGGCACCAGGAAAGTGCTTTTCTGCGCCATCCGGTGACACCGAGCATAACTTTCTTAATTACCCACTCTGACAAGGCTTACTGTTTGTCAGTCTTGAAATAAAGTGTATTAAAAGTCAGAAATTTATGGTATCTGCATTCCTGTGGGAAGGCTGTAATTTCAGGGCATTGATTTAAAGGGGTATAAATCAGGAGGGAAAAATAAATAGAGTAGGTGTCAGCTTTAAGACTGCAGGTGACGTGTTTTATTTGGTTGGGATTTTTTTGGAAGAGCGTTTAGCCATCGTTTGCTTTAAGTGGAAACGATACAGATGGGTTGCACCCTGCTCTGTCTCCGAGTGGGAATGAGCTCCTGACCCTGTCTCATTCATTTTCCTGCAAAACCCAAAGGGTGTCTGGGAGGCTCGTCAGGCTGAAGATAAGTTGCTGCATCTGCCGTCTTGCCTGGCTCCGAGGTACTTGTAGTTCACTTTGTTCAACAAGATAAACCTGTTGTAAGTGAAATGAAGGAGGCACTGCATAAAAAAGACCAGAATGTCTGTGCACACTGAACCTGTAACTGTTGCGTTCACCAAAGCAGAGTGTGTGGAGAGGGCAGAGAAATCTCTGGCTTCCAAAAAAAAAAAAAAGAAAATCCAACTAAAAAACCCTCCAAACATACAAATGACAGCTGTCACACTGTCACAGAAGCCATGTACCGAATCTGAAAATACCCAACACAGTTAAAATTCTGAAATAAATTTTACAAACCATGGGAGAGGATAAAAATGTTGGTTTCCTTCCAAGTGGGTGGTGAAATTCAATACAACTGTGCTGATATTAGTGGCTTCAGTGGCATACAGTGAATGCCAGCTAATTTTACCTTTCCATCTGGAAGCATCACTGGTTACATGGTAAGTGTCTTCATCATACTTTATTTCAACAGGAAGGTGCTTGAGGCTTTTGGAAACTTCAGATTTGAAATGACATTTGCAGAGTGGCTGAAAAACATTTATTGAACCAGTATTAACGTGCACACTAGAGCTATGTGTTTACCTCCAGAGCTTGAGGTCTGCAAAGCCTGATGCATAGAAATGCTCCTCTGTGTGTCTGCTGGATCACTTCTATTGCTTGTGACAACCTGGTATGTCCCCAGAGGTCAAGAAACATGAATGCGTGTCCCCTTCAATGGATTCCCATCAAGGACAGCCATGAAGAAGGACTTTTCTCAGCTCAACAAATGTTTTTTTCAAAACCCCCCATGTGTTTTGACTCAGCAGGTGAGTTGCTGTTTAAGTTTATCCACCAATGGTCTTGGGAGAGAGTTTTGTAATAAAGCCAGTATCTGAGATTAGTGAGAGGTGTTTGTTTAGGTTCCTGTTGAGTGCTGGATTGCTTTCCACCTGAGAGCAGATATTCAGTTCTGGCCTGGATCTTGCACTAGAATATAGGGCTGCCCACAGCTCCTGGGGTTTTCTTTTATTTCTTTTTCTCCCTGCAGTGTTTTTTTTTGAATTCCTTTAGCCACTCATGAATATTGTGATCAATTTTTTTCATATGTTTTTATGCCAAAAGATCTGTCTGTAAGAGAACTGTAGGGTTTTTATGTTATTACTGAGGTTGCACTGAACCCTGCTCAGCTGCATGTCCAGTAATACTTTCCAAAGCTGGAGATAATATTTCAGAAGCCTGTTCAGAAGTTAACCCTTTCTTTTGGTCCCTCTGGCAGATCAGCCAGGTCTGCATACAACCCCAAGCTGGGGACCATGGCAATTGAAGGTAAAGTAAAGATGATGAAACATTTTTCCTGCTTCCCAGGGTGAAGGGCAAGCTGGGACACCAGCCAATGAGTTGGTCCTGGATTGCATGATGGTTTGAAGGTGCAAGTACCACACTGGTAATAAAATGCCATAGAGCTGCTGGGCTGGCTGTGGGGGTGGGGATCCCCAGTTCATAGCCTCCTTTTAATGAGAAAGCATCAGTGCGAGAGTCATTAATTTGCTGGTACCAGGAGGCTCTGCCACGTCTGTTGGCAGCAGCGACGTGGCGCATGTGGTTCCCCCTGCGCAGAGACGGGAAGCTGACATAGGCTTGTCATATCTATGCTTTTAGGGAGACTGGTATAGAAAAATGAACAGATGTTGTGACTAATTGTCTTTTTTTCTTCATTTAAGCTTCTCATTGCAAATGTCAAAGTATTAAAATCTTGGTCCAGGAAGTTACAGTAAGAGAATTGAGCTCGTAAGCAAAATTTTTGCTTTGGCTGCTGGTCTGTCTATTTCTCCAACTGATTTTTTTTTTTTTTCTTCCTTACAGGACTTGAATTCTGCTTCTAAACTCTGTTAAAGGAATATCCAAATACAGTGTGCCCTTGAATTAACTGGTCTCATTGTGTCCCCTCAAAGCATGTAAGTGGATTACATGATACTGTGAGCTTGTGCTGGGCTCAGGTGAGGGGCTTCCTGATGAGTTTTCAAAACTGAGTTTCAAAACTGAGCAAAATTTCTGCTGTTGGCTGGAAAGATTATTCTGGAGTTTGTCCCTGAGACATGGGACAATGGCACCAACCCACCACCCCTTTTTCCCCATCACTGTTAGCAAAGGGACAGCCCCATGCCACTTTTTGGGGGATAACTTTCCTCTATTTGCATGTGATGATTTGAAAATGTAGTAAAAAGTTATGCTAACAAGTTATACCTTTTAGGGTTGCAGTACAAGAGAAACCTGTTGAATACATGGGGATGGGACATGAAGCATTGAAGGTGAATTCTGCAAGAAGCAGCTGAATCCTTGGAGATGGGGATAACGATGGAACCTCAGAGTCCTCCTCTCCAAGCCAGAAAGCACTTACAAGCTGGTTTGTATTTACTCGCCCTTTCTTTCAGAGGTATGTGTGGCTTTCTGCTCTCTTTGGCTCCCCACTCCTGTACGAAGCAGCCCATGAGGTGGTCGCACGTTAGCCAAGCTTGTGCTCAGCTCTGCCAGCTGCAAAGGGCACTTGTGTGTTTCATTGCAAACCACTGGCACGGCCTAATTAGCCATGACCTAATGAAGCAAAAAATTGACACGTTGGGAAACAAGCATAGTTTTTGTGCAGTGACAAATGTTTATGATAGAAAAACTGTTCCTTTGCTTGGTCTGCACACTCTGCAGAAATAAATCTGATCAATGGTTTTAACGGGTTTTGTTTTTGTTGGTTCTTTTTTTTTCCCTTCTGCCATTTATTCCCTTTCCACTCCTTGGTGCGATAGAAAAAGAGGGTAAATAACATCCAACTCTCCCCAAATGTGTGGATATTGCCTTTGTCCCAGTGCCACCCACTCTATCATTGCAGCGCAATGCCCCCCAGCTCCTATCCACAGACAAGAGCTATCGATTAACTCGCTGCCATTAACTGAGCACATGCAAGATGGAAAATGCCAGATTTATTTTAATAAGTGCATTGGAGTAAATGCTTTTGGTAACACTGGGATATATGTTTTTTTTTCCCTTATAAGGGTCTGCGATACTGCAGAATCTCCTGGGATTGTTAATACAGTTTAAAAACAAAACCAAGCTGGGTAATAGTATTTAAAATGATCCAAACACTGCTATTTCACGTGTGAAGTTGACTCTGGCTTTGTTCCAGTAAAAATCTACCTGGCTATTAAATCTGCTGTGACTGATGAGATCCTTATTTTTCAAGGATGCATTAAGGGAACCGTGATTGACAAATGACATAAAAATTATGTGGTGTTACTGTTGGGATATCTCTGATTATAGCTGCCTTTTACATCTTCTGTAAATTCCAGCATTTGCTGTGTTATTTCCCTGCAAGGGTTTGTAAGTATTAAATTAGTCTGGTAGCATGAGGTTCTAAGAAACAGAAGATATTCGTGTGCCAAGAAAAACTGTAAACACAACCTTATCTGAACTTCATCTGCTCCTTGGAAGCCTTGTCCCTGCGGTAGGCAAGTAGCTCGAGGAAAGGACCTAATGCAGGCTGCAGCTGTGGGACTGTTGGCTGATGGCAAGAGGAGGTGTTGTGGCAGAAATGGATTTGCTTTAGTTAAAGTTCGTTTTCCTTTCCGTGGTTTCCCTGAAAATCTAGGGTTTATCCATAGGGCATTGCAAAATATACGTCTGTGTATGTATATGCACACGTGCCTCGTTTGTTAGCCGCTTCTGCAGGGTCTGTCTTTCCTCTGATGGTTAGGACGTGGAGCAGCGCCAGGATTTTAGTTTATTTAAGATGCAAATGATGGAGGTTGCTCAGGTGTCTATAAATGGCTTTCTGGCTACCGCCAGGACGCCGCAGCCTGTTTCAGAAGGGTGACATGAAGGAAGAGGTGAAGGTCAGAACGGTGTAATTGAAAAATAAGGTGAACACAGCATCTGGTTTGCTTTCTGCTGCAGCATGAGACTTCACCTCCACCTTACTAAATAGCTCTTAAGAGAGATTATCATTAAAATCTGGCAGCAACTCAACTGGAGTATATATGTGTGGTGTGAAATCAAATCTTTATTTGAAGGCAGAACACTTGGATTAGCTGACTACTTAGTTCGTAGGTTTAAAAAAAAAATTAAAAAGGAATTCTATAGAAACAGTATGAAATAAAGCCTATTTTCAGTGCAAAGCTGGAATGATGAAGGTCACTGCAGCAATTCCTCCTTTGGTGAGTGACCAGGAAGGAACAGCGGCTGGGTCCCCAGCTCCTGCCATGGCTCCTGTTTGCCCTCGCACCCCTGGGAACCAGCTCAGGAATTGCAGAATTGTTGTAATCCATCTTTTCCCACTGCTGATGTGTATAGAAATGTGTCCCTGCTATCAAAAGCCCTTCCCAGGGCTGGATGCCTGTGGCCATGAGAGGGGTGTCGGGCTGGAGCGGGATGACTGCAACCCAATGATAAACAAATGAATACAGCAAACAGAATACTTTAAATGACATATAGGACATATGGGACATAGCTAATAATCCATTTTTGTTTATATATATTTGAATAACATGCGTTTTATTGCCTTTGTGGGTTTTGTTTGCAGCAATTCATCTTACAATTAGGAAATGAACTGATGTATTGACTATGACTATGAATTCTTACATTGCTGCATCCATACTTAAAACAATTCACTGGGTTGTTATTTTGAATGAAGCGTTGTTGTCTGATGAACAGAAGTGATTTTTTTTGCTGATCATGATTCCGGAACATGGGTATTTGGGATCGACAATGTTTGCTTTTAAAAATGTCAAAGCTGCTGGCTTCTGAATTGTCTGTCTACAGAAACAGACGTGTCCCTGGTGTGAAAGGCTACGTAGAGCAATGCTTGGTGTGGTTGTGACTCATAGGGTTAGAAACCAAAATCACACCTGGGGGTTCTTCTGGCCCATTGGCGCTAATCAGCAAGTGCAAATGGAAAACAGTGACTGCTGGCAAAGAACTATCCATTATAGTCCTTGCAGTGATCTCTTCTTGGGGTCTATCCCATGTCATTGCCTGTTCTTCACATTCAGTGATCATATGGAGGAAAAAAAAAGAAAAAACAGTGAATGGTTGAACAGAAAAGACTGGAATACAAATTTTCTGTATACACATTCACTAAATATTTAAATGAAAAAATCCTCTTTTTAGATACTGCAGATTATTTTCTGTAAGTAGTATTTTTTCTAGTCATCTCAATTCAAGTGTATTAAATATGGTCCAAGTAGATACTGTTCTTCTGCATAATAACAATCTGAAGAAGCTAACATACTTGCAACTGTTTTTTCCAGCAGAAATAAACCTAGATTTTGTGGATACTGAAAGTTATGAACTTGATGCGTTCAATGAGGCAGAATGCTATTTTTTTTTAAGTACTTTCTCATTTAGTAGTTGAAAACAAGAAATGATGAATGAACAGTACTGGTTTTGAATAAATATTATTCTATTTCCCTCACTAATTCTTGGCTTACTGTAAAATTTCTTGTTACAAAGATTAGGTCATTAATTATATTTAAAAATAATCCCATTACATGTCCTGTCTTTTAAAGAAGAAACTTGTGGAAATGTAGAAGCTTGGAAGTAATGGTTTTAATTTTCACTATGGCTTTAGTGCTTCATGAAAGACTTGCTTTTTGTCCTCATAAGGCAGACTGTGCCCTTTGCTTTAGAGGAGTGCAGCCAACTGTGGCCTCTCTTTAAGTTTAGGAGTTGCTGCCGCTAAAAAGCTCTTTTAACGTGGTCCCTGCTTGGCACAGATGTGTTGCTGATATCTTCTTTATCCCATTGGAGAGGAAAGATGCAGCTGCCTGGCTTGGTGAGAGGCACCGTTGTGCTTTCTGCAGGTTGTGCCAGGGGTGCTGGGAAGTCACTGGGAAAGCCAATGGTTCATCCAAGGCGGCGGCTGAAGAAGCTAATGTACTTGCAATATTTTTGCCAGCAGAAATAAACCTGAATTTTGTGAATACTGAAAGTTACTAACTTGATGTGTGCAATGAGGCAGAATGCTGGGGTTTTTTTACGTGAGAAATGCTCATGGACATGCAGGGAATGATATGGTGCATGGTCGGAGCCTGCCAGCTGCCCATTTTGCATCAAGCACCACCTCTGTGTGCTCAGCCCTGTCTCCGAACACAGCGTTCACTGAGAAGTAGACCATTGTTTGCCTGCCATCAGTAGTAAAAAAGACATGTTTGGGGAGGTGTCTTAGTGCAACAAATATCACCCGGGCTATAGGGCCAGTCAACATGATGCTCTTATGAAGAACTATGTGTGTATTTTGGAATTAGATTCAGGAGCTCTGTCCCTGTGCAAACACAGTCTCTGCCATTTTCTCCTTTACTGGTAGAATCATAGAATGGTTTGGGTTGGAAGGGACCTTAAAGAGCACTGAGTTCCAACCCCCTGCCATGGGCAGGGACACCTCCCACTAGATCAGTTCCTCAAAGCCTCATCCAGCCTGGCCTTGAACCCCTCCAGGGTCTCTGGCATTTTCTCCTTCACTAGTAAGGACATAACTTTCCTTTTGAGGCTCCTTAGGACTCTGAAAGCTGTAACAATGTGCATTAAAAATGCACACTTTTTAGATTCCTGCTTCATCACCTTGTCAGCTGCTATTGAGCTGCCACCGGGAAGGGGAGGGATGGTTTTTCTGCGTGTCAAGCAGTCGGCTAAAAATGCCTCGGCTCTATGGGGGGTGCTCTGAATGAAGGCTTTGCAGCACAGAGCTAATCACTTTGGGAGGAAAGATTGAATACTCTTCATCTGGGAGGGAAAATTATAAATACAAATATCAGAGCAAACACATTTTTGATGACAGAGGCTTTAAGACCCCTGAGAGGTGAGAGATCCAAGTCATGATAGGTGCACCTCATCTCTACAATTAATTGAAGGACAAATGAGAGGGAAAGCTAATGTCTGTGGAGTCCTTGGTGTGACATATTGTTGCTGAATTTCTGGGAAATGTGTAGCACTGTCTTAATAGTGAGCTTCCAAAAAAGCCAAAAGGATTAGATCTGGGGAGAAAGAAGAGATAAGAATGATTAGGTGGCTGAGAAGGCTGGTGGAAGGGGTAATTGCTCACTATAATTGAGGGGAAAGATCAAAAGAACTTGACATGGATGCTTGACTTAAAACAGTGGGAGGAATTATGAAGGGACTTCAGAAAAAGTAATTAATAAGGGAAAAAATTTCTGTCTATTTTGTAGCTGGAAGAAGTCATTTAGACATTTAGCTGGTCCAAAGGCTGCCTACTCTTTGTCCTATAGAAAGGTAATTCATCATCTCTCCAGTCATATGTGAGAATTTGGAGCAGGATGCTCTGGCTGCTTGTAGCAGAGGAGCAAGCCATCCTTCATGGTGCATCAGCTTGTGGAAGACTGTATCACACTACGTATAAACTACTAAATTATTATTTAGATACTAACACTCAATGGACCGTAATTGTAGAAGTGGGTAGTTTTTTGAAGGTTGAAAAAGTGTTACAAAAAAGATAGGGGAGGGAAAGTTTATTCCCCTCTACATCTCTTCCTGAAACCTCACATTGACCTTTTCAAGCTGTGGAACTGCACCATGAGAGTACCGTATGCTGAATGGTGCTCAGGCTGGAGTCTGACGTGCTTGTCTGTGGTAAGTAAGCACTTTGATCCTGTTGATTTTACAGTACCGATACACATCCATGGTATTTTACTCCTTGAGGTACTTAAAATCCCCGGTTTCAGTGAATCACTTGAGGAGTAATCCTGCTTAACAGGAGGAGAGGTATCAGAAAACAGCAAGGCTTTTTGTGTAAATACAGGTGGTCTCAAAGTGGTGGGTTTCTGTCCTGTACCAGGGACTTTGGTGTTACTTATAAGTCTAAAGAGGTTTAAGCATTTATTTTCACTTAGGTCACATTTATCATTGACTCCCTTATAAAAAAAATGGATGTTAGTTCAGAAGCTTGCAAATGAACAGTTTCAGGCTACCTGTCCAAACGCTGTACAAGCCCTGTGACTGGTATGGAGTGTGTGACAGGCAGGAAGATTTAAGGATTTTCCTTGACTGGAGGGATGCAGACCTGATGTGAAATAAAGGCTGTGCACAAGGGACTTTTAGAAACCATAGGAAGCAATTGAAAACCAAAGATGAGCGATTGATTTATATGACTTCCCTTGTGTGGATATGATATAATTGCATCCAGAGATGCACTGAGGTGGGAAATGATGCCATCCTTCCCTTTGAGTCGGGAGCCAAACAAGCAAGAGGCTCTAGCATGTCACAGACGGATGGGAAGGTTTTGCCTGAAAGGAAAAACACACCTTCACCAAGGCTAATAAAATTGCTCATTCAGTGTCATGTAGTTAGCCCAGACACCTTCCTTCAGCATGCCTGCATTTTCTGGATTGTCAGTTCAGCGTTTAGGAGTTTTACAACCTCTAGAAGTCTCCTGAGGAGCAGGGGCACAGCGTTTAAGTTGCTGTAACTTTCCAAAAAACGTGTTCAGATCCTGACACTGAAGCACTACTGAGGAGGACAAACGCCATCAGCTTCCCCCCCCCAAAAAAAAAAAGCCAATATGAAGATCTTCCAGTGCTTATTGTCTTTTTCTGGAAAGGTCTTATTTAAAGGTAGATTGCTTTAGACATTTTCTGTCTGCAATATAATAACTTGCTGCCTTTGAGCTCTTTGTCTTTGCCATGTTCTCCTGCCTGATAGCACATCTTCTCCACCAGAGGTTTGGACCACCATGGACTACACTCATATTTCTGTGTGCTGAGGAGTGGAGATGACCCCAGAGCACCCAGCCTTCTGCCGTTGTCTCCTCCCACCTCTGAACAGAGGATTTCCTGAACATTTTTCTACCAGGAATGAGTGAGGATGTCAGTGAGATATGCCCTGCATCCTGTATATGTGTGTGCATGTATATACATACACCTACACACAGAAACCAAGACAAAGACCTTGTAGGTGTGTAGATGTGTGTGTACATATGTGTCTATAGATACATAAATATAAAACAGAAGTCTTCCTAGAAAATTACTCGTGTTTCCTCTTAGCAGAGATCTTTTCCATCTTTTCCTCTGCTCAATCTTTTTTCTATGCCGTAAGCGCTTTTGCAGATGAGTGTTGCACTTTGGGCTGGATGGGAGGGTAACAAGGGATGTGTGCAGGGCTCCTTCTGGAGGTGAAAATCAAAGGAATACGCAGCTTTTCATTTCCCTGGGAAAGAATTTATGTACTTTGTATAGAAGACAAAGGCAGATCAGTAGATTGAGTATGATGGTGGTATTTGAGATCATAGTGTGACTTTGGGTGCTTATTTTCATTTTTTTTTTTTTTTTTAATATTAGAACAGAAGTGCTGCTGGTCTGTGGTACTGGTGCAGAGAAGGGGTTGTGGCTGCATCTGTGCCACTCCCTTCTCCTGAGAATAAAGCACAAGACAACTCATAAAAAGCTGCATCACCCATGTTCTGGAGCTCCAGCAGACACCTTCTCAAAAAGTCCGTAGAGCTTAATAATTTATTGTGTGTTTTTGCAGATATTACCTGCATTTCCTCTGCTACAGCAGGACAGACAAACTGGTGCTGAACCCCTGAATGATGGGGGCTTCAGACACTCAACAGCGGCCACCTCCCAAACTGCCACCCCAAGACCCCCCATCCTGGGGGGGAGGCAGTGGCTGGGGTGAGGAGCTGCCGTGCTGTCATGGCACAGGGTATGTGTGCCTTCCTTCAGTCCTTTGGATTTAATTCCTACATGGCAGCAGAGCAGGGCTGCATTACAAGCATTTAAAATTGAGAATTTTGTGACATGCATATATATTTTTAACAGGGTATGGAGTTCACTTTTGGAGGTCAAAATGGGTTTCCTAGCCAGTGTTTCAGGGCTGTGCGTGACTCCAGCTGGCCTGGGAGCCCCGGCTGGCATTTGCAGTTCCAGCATCCTCGGCTGACAGCAGGAGACCATTTGCATGTTTTGCTCTCATTCCTTGCATCTTCGTGTCTGGAAAGCAGATCATTTTCTGGGAAATGGTAAGTGGCACGAAGAACAGAACGAGGAGGGTGGGGGCAGGTCGTCTCTGTTCACAGGAAAAAGTTAATAAATGATGTGACAGGATGGAGTAATATGAACATAAGTCTCTTTTGATCTTCACTGCTGGCTTACGAATCATGAATTTAAACAAATTTGATTATACCTCAATCTATTAGTGATACATGCTGTCGGTACGGGTCTTTTGCATTTCTGTTTATAAAGCCCTATTTAACATACAATAGTCAAACTGTCATCAGTCACCCAGAGATTTATTGTTGAAACTACAGTTTGTCACGTATCTTATTTCTTCCTAGATGCTTCTAGATTTGTATATGAATCTTTATCATTCACTAATGAGAGTTGTGTGGATTTGCAAAACTGAGGTCTGGTTCACCCTGGCATTGATGAAATGTCAGCAATAAATACAGCACTTGGTTTGCTGTGGAGGAGAGGTCATTTCTTCAATGAGTTAAGATATAAACATCGTAAAGAAGCTATGACGATTTTCTTTGATACATGAATTAACTTGTTATTTAGCATCACTTCTGTACATATCATTTCTGTTCAGAAGCATCCACAAGCATTTTAATGCAACCCAATTCCCAGCTGTCTTTTTCTGCAGAATGAAGTGTCTGTTTTTAAGTATAGTCTTCCATTTAGAGTCTATCAATATCTGGTGTAATGACAGACTACCCCTTATTTGGTGGATAATCTTCAGCCTGGTGCTTGAATCATGCAGTAAATTTTGAAAACAATTAAGTGTTGCCATGGCTGATGTTGGTCTTGTGGGTTTGACTTTGGAGAGACTGTCACATTGTCTATGGCTCTCATCCAAGCCTTTACAACGGATGATTTCGTATATAATTTTGTGAGGGATCGTTCAACAATGCAGGCACAGCAGGCTAGTCTGATAGTGAAATGATAAAACAGTTCTCAGAATGAAAATAATAAAAAAGAACAATCCAGGACCCTACACAGAAGAAGTGGTTGTACAGAGAAAGGGCAGATTCTTCACAGTAAATATTGGAGCTGGTAGAAAGTCAAGAATATAGTGGATAATATGCCAATTGTTAATTTTAAATAGGACTTTAACTACTTGGCTCTCCATGCTGGTTGCTGTTGGAGCCTAGGGGGTCGTGGAGGTTGAGGGAAATGCTGAGGAGCGTGGCTGGGAACAGGCCAGGGGCCAACCAGAGAGCTCTGAAGGTTCCCAGCTGCTCAGAAATTAATTTGTGGGGTAGTCACAGGGGAGTGTGAAGTCAGAAGTTAACATTTTAGAATAAGCGTGGAAGTCTGTGACTTTAACTTTAGTTAAGCTTTAGGGGTATGTTTTACTCAAACTGCTGCTGAGCAGAGAATTTACTCGATAAAATGACTAAAATCCTGATTGGGATGAGCCTAAAGAAAGCTCAGCTGCAGATCCATATCCACGTTAATAGCATTGGCCTCCCCTCCAGCGAGCTGTGCAGTGCAGCAGCAGGATGGCACAACAGCTCTGGTCCCAGGACGTTTCATGGTTGTATTATGAGGCACAACCCAATGCACGTCCTCCTCTGTGAGTGCCTTACTGAAATTTGTTTGACAAAGGGAGAACAGGGGTGATTTCTGCTAAGGAAAGACAATTAGAGAGACTGGCTCTGAACTCCCGTTAATTCATAGGTGTGTATTAATTTCTACATTTAGTGCTGCAGCTTATCAACTTCATTTTCCCCAACATGCCAAGGAGCAAGTGTTGACTGTGACCCACTGCCTGCCTGATGCCAGGCAGCAATGCGGGAGGTGAAGGTGCCATGTAGAGAGCCTGAGGAGTTCCTTTAGTGGTCAGGGTTCATGAGCGGTCAGACTGTGAGCACAATCGATTCCTCAACCAGCAACAGGGTGGGCGGGCGGTTGTTTGGTGTTTGATTGCTAGTCAGGGTCAAAACTACGACACTCAGCCCAAGGGGTGCAAGGGCAGCCACAAGCCTTGCCCAGGGGTTGCCTGCTGGGTCATGGTCACTGGCCATACTGTGTGTGGGGCTAGTGTCCAGCTGACGTCTGTAGAGGTGATGTCTTAATAAAACGCGGTGGGTTTCAGCAGCACAGCACTGGACCGTGCAGGAGCGTGTGCATTTTGCAGCCCAGTGCCCTGCCTGGTAGAAGCTGGTTAGCAGCAGGTTGCAACTTGGGATCTGAATTTTAGTTGAAGAAATCAAGAGAGTCTCAGGAGGATGTCCTGATGTGAGATTATTACATGTTGTTGAACATCGAGCAAGACTTGAATTAGAAAAGAAGTTACCATAGCTCAAAGCATGGCTTATCAGTATTTTTCTTAATTAGAGCAGAAATTGCAAACTTTCCCCAGGTGACATTTAGTTTACATAAAAAATAATAAATTCAAAGTTTATTTATCTATTATTCTGTAAAACAAGTGTAAGGCATTGCTCTTGTTTGGCTTTGCTCGAACTGTATTAATGAACTTATTGCCTGCATAATGTAAACATTGTCATGGGGCAGCAGACGTTGCTTGGAAGTGGAATTCAAAATGAGACGTTTGTGGCTAAAGGACTGAACCCCTATACAGAGACGCAATGTTTTTGATAGGTTTATATGCAAACCAAAATACCCTATTTTTAGGCAGCTGAGATAATTTTATTTTTTTAGCCCATCACGTAGTATGTATTAACTGATTGCCTCTAGGAAAAACTTTGAGCGTTGTGATGTGAAAGAAGTCTTTTGTACTAATCCAGACTGATCTATATGGATTAATGTATTGATTTTAGCCTTAGACAACAGAAAGTTTCTTGCAGGGGTGATGGGGATGAAGAGAGGTGGTGATGCAAAGGTCTTTGTTCAGTTTGCTAAAACTCATTATGGTCTTTCTTGCATAAATTGGTATTATGCAATTTCATTAAAAATAAAAGTTGAGTATATCTAAGGGTGGTTCCTATAATTACTGACTTTCTTTGAAAACTCAATTAAGAAGCCATCTGGCCTAGGGATTTTATTGACCTGTCACTGGCTAATTATGTTGAAAATTTAATCTTTTATGATTATCATTAGTAACTGCCCAGTGCTTTGAAAAAAACCTTTTTTTCTTCAAGTGTTGCCATATTTAAATTTCAAAAAGTAATGAGGAGGATGTTTTTATAGCACAAGAGGAAATGTTCTCTTAAGAGTGAAATCCAATATATTATAAATATAATTGAAATGTGCAGCAGTCAGGAAATGTGAAAGCTTGTTTTTAGAGCCCTAATTCAGAAAACACATGCAAGGGCTTGAATATGCATGTCCTTTCCCATAAAAATATCTTGAGACCATGGGATCTGAGGTTGGTACTTTCAGTGCTCTGGCAGATGGGGATGTCCCATGTCCTTCCATGTACTTCATCTCCTGGCGTCCCATCTTCACACAGAGCGTTTCCAAGGTTGTGCAGGTGTGTGCAGGCTAGAAATGAAGCCAAACACCAGACCAGTGTTTCTGGGAGGAATACTGTTGCGCTGTGATTGTTATCTTGGTTTTGATTCATGTCTGGATGCTGCCAATGCTCCCCCATAGCTGCCAAGCCCCTGGCCAACTGAGCAGTGCTGGCTGTGTGGACATTGGCAGATTCACTTGAAGAAGCCTTGCTTGGGTATCATGACTCTACACATTAAGTACAAAGGGAAATTAATGGTATTCTGAATTGTAGGTGATGGCTGGGAGATGCCCAGCCTGCCTGTTCTGCTGGAGCAACAGCACAAGGATGCCAGATGGATGGGCCACCACCCTTCGCCCATTCCCTGGGCTGGGTTATGTCTATGTGGGCTCCAAATGACCCTTTGGGTTCCAGCCTAAACTCATGTATTGGATCCTGCCCAAGGCAGGTGAAACCCCACTGATGTCCTGGAGCTGTAGAACCTGGGCACAGAATCTCCCTGCCCATCCCACGCATCTCTTCTGGGTCAGCACAGATGACTTTGGCTTCGGGCAGGTTGAGTCTCCATGTTCCCATCAGTCACCAGGAGACAGCATTTCCTTGCTGGGACATCCTCTGGAAAGCTCCATCCTCCCTTTCGCTCCTTGGGCTCTGATGATTTTTTCATCCTGCCCTTGCATCCCGCAGAGAGTTCCTCCATCATCTTGCTGTTAATTATGGATAGGATGCCAACATTCTTGAGTGTAAACCAATTAAAATAAATTACATTCAGGTGGGCATTAGGGCATATCGTTTTTGTTTCCCTGAAGCATCTTGCAGCGCTTGCCAGCGGGTGACAGCTCCTTCCTCCCTGGGGATTTTCCCTGCCTGTCTTGCATGGACAGCTTCCCCTGGCATCGTTTTCAATGCGACATTTCCGCTATTGGTTATTTCTCAGCACACACCCTCATTTTGGAGGCCATATCAATATGAGGCAGTTGATAACCATTGCTGTGGACCCCAGGACTAGCTGGGTGGGTTACAGGGGAGGGTTTTATATAGGGTCCTCTGCAAACAGGTGGATTGTGGCAGATTATTAAGTGCTGTAAGGATTCCAGGAAAAGGGTTTTTCCATCCCACTTACCCTTATCAGGACAGAGACTTCTGTATAAGCAATAAATTATCAAAGGAAGGTGCTGTGCTAGTCTAGCATCATTTGGTAAACCCATCTTGCCTTCTATCCCATTTTCCAGCTGTTCTTGCCTTTTAAAATCTCTTTTGATGTCTCACCTGTGTGTGAGGTCAGACTAACAGGTCTCAGTCTCTTTCCCTTCATGGCTTAAATAGAAATGATTCATTTGAAATTCTTCAATGAAATACGTGACAAGCCTCAGTTTACCAGATAATAGTGTGAGGTGCTGAGTTCTGGGCTTGTTTTAAGATATATTGGATTAAAAAAATGTTTGCCTCTTACTGACTTACTATCCACTGGAGTCCTTTAATATGAATTGTTATTACCAAAGAAGTACTATTTTATCTGAGTTTACAGTTAGCCTTCCTCCATTGGCTCCTTAGTGCAGCTAATTTAGCAAAATTGCATTTAAATGAGTCCCTGATGAGAGACCCAGAGTTCACATTTTTCTTTTAATAGACATGTTAGTCTTCCTGCATGCTAAAATTCCATAAATGGCTCTTTACTCTTCACATGAGAGACAGCTATTATATATCAACCAGTGCATTATATTCCCAGCCTCACCTTGGGGAATTACCGAGTAGTCATGATGCTTCTTTGAGCTGAAAGACGGCCTTTGAAACTGGATAATTTATATTTATATAGTGCTTGGTGTCCTTTATCAGAGAAGTCTTGTGAAAAAAAAAGCTTCTTTCAACAAAGTTAATTCCAAAAAAAAAATAAAAAATTAATTCAATACAAATAAGATTATGTCTTTCTTCAGGCTGAAGCCTTTGAAAATTGAATTGTTTTAATTTTGGGCTTGCTGTGGGCAGCCTATTACATAGTCCTATGAAATCCCATGGCTGATGTGGGAAATATTTCAGCTGGTGAAAATACTGGGATGATGCAGGGATTCTCTCCTCAACTTCTGTGCAAGTCCCTTTCTGGCTAGAGATGAAAAAACACATGAGTGGAGGGGCTAAAGGTGTCCTTTCTCTTGAGGCAGGGTCGCTGGAGGTGGAGAACCCAGCTAGAATAAAAGGAATGAGTCCACAAAGCCCTCGGTAGGGTTTTGCACTGTTTCATGTGTAAGTGGAGCATCTGCTCTGCAGGCATGCTTTAATGTCAGAAGTTGTAAAGTCCAATTAAAATATTCCTTCTTATCTGGTCTGCAGCCACTCTTTGGTGCTGGAAGGGAAAAAACCCTTTGCTTTTCTCTAATGGGTTTCTACCCATTCTACCTGTCCAGTTGAAGCTGGATTTTGTGCTTTGCAGGGTGGAATATTTTCAGTGAGTTCAGTGCAATGATCACAGCGTGAACCCAACGGCGGTCCCTGAACCAGCCCCACCCGTGCGGCAAGAACCAGCCTTTACTGCAATATTCTTAATTCTTAGGATGAGCAAGAAGAACGTGTTCTGGTCCTAATTACTCAGGTGCCAGCCCTGCAGTGCCTGCAGCTGTCTGTAGAAATGTTCAGAGAAGTTTACCTTTTATATGTGAAGAAAAAAATATCAGGGCAGTTGCTGTGCAAGAGAAGAGGGGCTTTGCGTCCTCACAGGGCTTACTTTTTCAGATGGTCCTTGGCAGACACAAAATGATATAAAAATGGCAGATTTAAAAAATTTTCTATCTGAAGTAGCTTACATTGAATTTAGTGTAAAAACCCTAAAATTCATGTCAATGAAATGTCATTTTCTTACTCGTGACTGCAACATCTGTGCTATTGATTTTGCAAATCTATTTGCAAAGCTCTCATTTAGGGCAAGGCTCTCTCTGTTCTGTAACATTTGCAGCTTTAGGTTTAAGGTTTGTTTGTTGTGTTTTGTTTTTTTTTCCCCCAGAATCTGCTTCTGATGCACATGAGAAGGGTCACTGGGAGAGGATGGATGAGAGATGCTGGTAAGCGATGGTGATGCGAGATGCTTGTGGCTGGGCAGGAGACAAGCCCATGTCCCTTCCTCACACCACAGACTTGCAAATGTTTTGGGTGCCATTCCTTGCCCAGCAAAAAAGGGAGATATGGACCAAGGGAAATATTTTATGAACTCCTACAAAGTTTGGTTAAATACTTCTGCGTGGGAAAAATTCTACACAAAGTTTCATTTTGATGATATTTCAGAGGAAAACATTGGTTTATTTTATTTTTCCTATTCCAAATGGGTTTGTTTCTAATGGAACCATCCTACATGTTAAGTGCTGGTATCGATCACAGAGGTCTTGTGAACCATGTTAAATTGGCTTTGGCAGATGCTGATGTCTGTATTAAAAAAAAAAGAAAATCGAGCAACATCCTGCTGCAAAGGGGAACTTTGGCATTACCTTTCCTGCCCACTGGATATCTGTGCCAGCCTGTGGTAGCCCTTTGTGCTTTAGTTACACGTTGCCACCAGGACAATTTGTTTGCAAAGCTGGTGCCTGTTTCTGTGCCCAGATCTTCACTGCACGGCGAAGCTGCCGCCGATTCCCGCAATGCACGGGGTCCTGTTTGCAGGGTGCGAGCTCTGGTGCTTGTCACGTGCTCCAGGAATGCAGATAAATCTCCCTTGCTCATTGTTTTTGGAGGTTTCCTGTGTGTTTTGAACACCGTGCTGGCAGCAGAGCTCCTTGTCATGGTGTGGCTTTTGGAAGAGGCTCCCCATCGATGCCACCCAGCAGCACATCCATCAGGTCCAGGCATAATTAGTGATAATCCCAGGTTTTACTTTGTTTAGACTGATGCAATCTTTTACATTTTATAAATCAGAAGAGACCATTTATCTTATTCCCCAGGCACCACTAATGACTAATTAAAAACCATAATTAACTGGAGCAAAACCACGAGGAATTGCAAGGCAGCAGAAACGCGGCTCCCAGACACCTGGAAGAGCATCTCCCCCCACCTGCACCCCGAGGGCTGGCCTGAGAAGGGGGCTGACACAGGCAGTGTAATAACTTTTTTTTTTTTTTTTACTCTCTGCTCTCCAACATTAAAGGTTTATTATGTAAATAAGATGATTAATTATTCAAGATGAATTTTGGCTCAAAATTCAGAAAGGATGCCGGGCTTCAGTTGGTATTGCTAAAGCAATAGAGCCAATGAGCAGACCTGTGCTAAAGAGCAATAAATACCTATACATGTAGGTATATACTCAGTTATTCAAGGGCTTTGTCTCTCAACAGCAGCCAAAACTCCCAAAGCTTTTATTAATGCAACACTAGCATTTACCCACACGTAAGGCTTCATGTTCCCTTGCTTTGGTGTTTCAGCTGCCTGTAATCCCGGCACTGCTGAAGGTACAGGCTGCAAAGGGCGTTTTGAAGGACTAAATCATGCCAGTAGGAAACAGGATGGTATTTTGAAGTTTTTCCATGAGTTCCTGCTTCAGACTGACAGATGCGACATCTGGATTTGATTTAAGCTTTCCAGGAGTCAGTTGGGATTGCGCTTTAAATGAGCAAGGACATCTCACGGAATAGCCCGTGGAAAGACAAATGTCACGCTCTCCAAGGGCTTCCACTCATCTTGCACAGAGTGAGGGCGTTCAAAATAAACATTTTTTGAGATAAATGAGTTTGTAACATATACCATTCACTCAAAGTACTGTTAATCATTGCTCTGGGAAGCCTCTTGAATGAAAAAAATCAGCACTGTGAAGCTTTAAATAGAGCAGGGTTTAAAATCAGAAAGAGGAAGGATGGCTGAAATAGGTCCTGGGCAGGCTGCTTAATTAAGAACGACAGCTAATAAAGGGGTAGGAATGACAGCACGGAGTTTAAAGAGAAATTCATGTGAATCTGCATGTTTTCTGATGGTTTTCCTGGGCAGGCTGGGCTTTGCTCTGGGATTGTAAGGGGGTTTTATGCTGCAGATTTGTTGGTTTTAGAATGGAGATATTGAAAATGTACCATTATTTCAAAGAATGTGGAGACTATAGTTGCACCAATAAATATATAGCAGACTGAACCAAGAACAGTATCCAGGGAAATAACTTCTAAATTAGCCATGGTATTAGAAGAATAATTAAGCAGTATTTACTTACAATTATATCCAATAACTTTTCTTATGCTGTCATTAATTAAATTCCAAGATTTCCTCATAGTCTCTGCATATATTAAACATGGAAATTAATTTTCTCCAATAACTCATTAAAGTCCTGAAATGCTGTGGATTCCACTTTAATCAGTTGTTCTTTACTTTGCATTGTAAATCGTTACATGCACATCAATCAGTCTGAGCTCCCACACAGAGCCGGGGGGAGCTGCAAATTATACTCAAAGCCACTTACCTCTGCTTTTGTACAGCAAATTCTAGCTCTGTGTCCTTTGAGAAAATAAAACCAGTTCCCACTTAAACCATTAAAATGTTTTGGGGGTTTGGTTTTGGGGTTTTTTTTTTGGTGGTTTGGTTCGTTTGGTTTTTTTTTGTGGTGTTTTTTTTTTGTTTGTTGTTGGTTTTTTTTTTCCAACATTGGGGTTTAGTAATCTATCAGGTAGGAGCAAAAGGGGGAATTTCACACCATCAAAATGCACTGGAGTTACCTGCTCATGTAGATGGGAGCATGCAAAGTCACCTCCAGGTGCTTTCCTATCCGAATCCAGTATTTGCCAGGCTTTTCTATGTGGATGGGTTTTATTTTAAAATAATAATTTAATCATAAAATCTTATTCAAGTACGCAAATTCTTCTATCTCATGCATGAAATAGGTGAATTCTGTTTTCATCCAGACAAGGAAATCTGAAGGAAAAGATGAGGTCCGAAAGCGTCGAGTCCCAAGGAGCTGGGAGTGGGACTCTGCAGCCTGGGCACGTCACATCCTCTCAGAGAAGGTGGGATTTGGATGTACCGCTTGGCTCCCTCTGTCCCCTTCCCCTGGCAAAATGGGGAATGATACTAGCGTCTTCATGGATGTTAGGAAACCGCATTTTCCAGGCTTAAAATGAAACCAGCCATTTTGAAAGGCGTCACAGATTCGGCAAAGCGAGCTGCATCCAGGATGTGTTTTCTGTTGGATAAATATGTCTGGAAGCGACTGAGTGCGAGTGGGATGAAACAACTTCTGCTTAGCACAATATTTGAATTAGACAGTTCAATAATTGCATTTTTAAATATATTAAAGTCTGTTTATTGGAATTTGTTGAAGGCTGTTAGAGCCGTCCAGTAGCTTTTGTTTGTCTGTAGTACCTAAGAGTTGAAAACCCAAACAGATCCAGTGCTAAGAGATTGCTGAACATTTCCAGCGAGTGTTTCTGCACTAATTAGCTCCCCAGAGGTATGAGATTCGAGCAGAGGGAGCCAGTTTGCTCTTCTTTTCCATTGGCATTCAAGGAGTGTAGAGCTTAAAATCTCAAGCCATAGCTGATCGCCATAAATGATTAATATGCTATTTATAGGATACGATTTCTTCAGTATACAATAGGTCCGTTTTAGTCAGCCTTTCAAGGCTCTTAAAACCAGATTACAGTGAAAGACTGCTTGTTAGGTCCAGCACTGGTCTAAAAAGCCTAAAACAATTCAACACGTAGTCTTACAGTCTTGTGAAGATGTATAGACACAGTATATATGACATCCTATCTGATGGTGTCAAGGACAGACCTTACAAATCCTTTTTCTTTGCTAGGTGATGGATTGCCCTGGCTGCAGATCGGGAGGAGTTGCCTGTACCACAGATGTGCCCTGGGCAAGAGGCAGGAGATGTGCCTGGTTCTTGTCCTGAGAGCAGGGGATGCTGAGGACCACCCTGCTCCAGCTCTGCCTGGCCAAAGCACTGCGGCTGAAAACACAGCAGAAAGACAGTCAACTTCAGCAGATGGGAACTGCTTCTTTGGAAAAAGCCGGTTAAACCATATTGTCTCTTTTTGAATTATACGCGTGTACATGTATGGCTGGATATATATTTAGAGCGAGCTCTGCAGACCACATTGTGTGTCTCTTATCCAACTAATTAGCTGGGTGTTAAAAATACTGCTTTACTTTGGTGATGTGATTTCTGGCTTTAGGGATATTTACAAGCGGGTTCACGGGCAGTTCTAGGTGAGGCACAGGAACGCAGGAACTCCTGGGGTTTGGCTGACTGGATGTCTTAAAATCTTCTAGTTGGGCAGCAAGCCCTCATAATTTAAAGAAGCAAATAGGAATTAATCAGATTGGATGCAAGCAACTTGCACAGACATTCACTTTCACAGCTCTAGCTGTTTGCAGCCTTCCTGCTCCACCAGGAACCAGCTCTTCTTCCTTTCCATCTGCTGTCCCAAGGCAATCCATCAAACTCATGCTGTGGCTGTGCTGCTGGGCGTCAGCTCATGGGAGTGTGGGGAAGGGCAGCCCTGGCTCCTGGGGAGGGAAGGGAGGGATTTCCTCCCTGGAGAGGTGAGGAAGAGGGGCTGAAGCACAGGAGACCAAATAACTTCATGAAGAACTGGGTTTTGGAAGCATGAAGAAGCACCAACGGTTGGTTTTCTCCTCTTGGCATCAGAGTTGGCAATGAACTGAGGAATGTACTGCCCAATGTGGGAATTGTCAGTCTTTCCATGTTTATTTCGTGCTCCAGAATCGGGGTTTCTGGCTGAGAGCAGATCCACATGTACCTTTTGTGTGGCATGGTGGGAAGCCATCCTGAGGAGTGTTGCACGGTGCCTTGCTGGGGCTTGCAAACTTTCTTGGAAAAGGCGCAGAGATGTAATTTTTATTTTTTTGTCTAAGGTGGCAAGCTTAACTCTTGCAAGGCATCATCTGCAGCATCTGAGCAATGTCTTACCCCTGTGGTGACTGCAGAGCAGAGAAAATCCATCGGATTTTTCAGTAATTCTGTTCATTCCTCCTCTAAACAAACTGTGTGGTAAAAAATCAGCATCTCTGCAGTGGCTGTCAGACAGCAGTGCTCAGGCTTCGTTTACAGGAATAAGTGAATATTTGTTTCCTAATTCACACAGTTGATTATGAAATAAAAAATACTCTTGAAAGCTGGGTTTGCTGTAGATGGAAAGGAGAACTACCACTGCCCTGCACGGCAATGGTCACCTTACCTGCGAGGGGCTCAGAGGGTGTGAAAGTCCCTGGGACCCCCAGGCAGGGCTGGAAGGAGGGCATGGGGCAGGGGGACAGTTTGTTCTGCATGATGGAGCTCGTATCTTCCTAGAAAATAGATCCACCTTGCCTGATCTATAACTAGCCGACTTTGAATTATATTAAACTGTAGTTAATTTTAATTTCTGATAAAAAATGGATAACAAAAATTGGATCTTCTCCTAATGGTACATTATTATCTTACAGATAGAGTAATTCAGCTTATTAATTATTCCAAGATACCCTGGGCTTCCTTTTCTTTGAGCTGAAAATCTACATTTCTTTTCTCCCATAATCTTGTGTAAGACAAATTAGTAAAAGTTGCCACCATAGGTCTTGTGTAGCTGCATTTTGCTGCAAAGTCTGATTCGGGAGACCTCTGTTGGAGAGGGCAGCAGCCTGCAAGGACTTCTGTGGGATGTGGAAGGTCTGCCAGGGTGGCAAGGATGCTGTGATGGGGTCACAACAGCATCACAATGGGAATAGGGAGGATCGATGCACCCGGTTCAGGTCCTGTGTATGGAGGAAGAAGCAATAAGCATCATCAGCTGCCTGTGACCATTTGGGGCCGATGGATGGGCAAAAACTCCCTTCCATGAGGAGTCTCCCAGTTTTTCCATGGTGCAGCCAAAGGAAAGCCCTTTTCCCTTTTTGCATGGGGATTCAGGCATGAGATGGCTTATCCGTGGTGGGCACATGGTTGCAAGATTGCTGCTTCCTTTGCTTTTTCTTTCTTCTTCTGAATTGTTTTTATTTTAGTGTGTGAAAAAGGGATTACGAACAAAACCTCAGCAACCTGGTTAAACCCAAATCCTTCTGACAGTGTATAAAACCAAGCTGGCCGTAGCACGGCAGGAACGGGGGTAACCACTGGTGGGTCAGAGCTGCAGCTCTGCCAAAGCCCTTGTTTCCTCTCTCTTTTGCTCAGGCAAATGGTAGAAATGAGATCTGGGATCTTGATAAAGCACTTGGCTCAACGAGCAGCTTTCTAGAGATCTTTTTATTTGAGGGAAAAATTTAATTTTTCTCTAAGTCAGTGTTATCCAGATGAGATGCATACCTTTTTAGGGACATAACTTCGGTGCTGATATAAAAAATAAGCATGCCTGGAAATCAAAATATAAACTGAGAACTGAATTTGGCAATGCTGTCACTGGTGCTTGGGATGCTGTGGTCAGCTTGTGCCGCGTCCTGGGGTGGCCTGGGGCAGAGGCCATGTGCTCCCCTCTGCGTTGCTCACCCGAGACCCTGGCACAAGTCGATCGTACCTTTTTGGCATTGGAACTGGGTTTTGACAGCATGGGAGAAGTGCAAACGACTCATTTTTGTTTGTTATTTATATGAATTGTATCAATTTATATACATGATACTGCTCTCTGCAAAACTGCTCCAAGAAGGGAGACAGAGGTTTTCTATCAATCCTCTGCTGTTATAAATTGGAGGGGACTTTGTGAAGTGTCTAAAGGCAGAAAATACAGTGCTCTGAGAACAAAACCTCGGGCACACATAAAGGATGTGTAACACAGACCTGAAAAGCCATTTCAGTCCAAGGAGTTTTGAGTTCTGTCTGTGAGAAAACCCATTGCACGTCAAGCTCAGTGACGGAGTGCTGGGGCTGGGAGTTACGGCTGTGCCGGCGTGGTTGGTGGGGCACGCTGGCTGAGAGAAGTGATGTGCACAGCAGGCTGTCAGACAGCAAATAGAAAAAGAGGAAAAAAAAAAAAATCCCCACTTCAAATGACATTAGCTCCGAGCAAAACATGCTTCATCAGCTCGGCAACTTTCATTACCTATTGGTAATGATCTCTCTTCAGTCACAGGGAGACAGAGGACAAATTAAAAAAAAAAAATCTACTGAGCATGTAATACATTTCAGACTTTCAGTGCAGTATGTAACTTAGACAGAACCCAGCTCAGGAAAACCCCATGTATAGCTAATATTCACACGCTGGCTCTCTGCTACCTCTGCCCACCCCTCAGAGGCTGTCTCCCTAACAGGTTACGACAGCTTCAGCATCTTCCCCATCAAAAAAGTGCATGTTTCTTTCCAGATGCCAACATATTTGACAGAAATGGGTATTCTAAATGCAGAACACGGGATGTTGCTGAGGACAGGATACTTTCCAAATATTTCCTTGTGTTCATGGTGAGGTGATGCTGGGTCTGTGCAGCTGGATCTCAGATGTCAGGGGCTGTGCATGGAAAAAAGTCTTGTGATGCAAAAAAGTAACTTTGTGAGTTAGTTTTGCAAAATTCTGAGTTGTTTGCGCTGGGACAGCTTTTGACACTGGTTCTGCCCCAGGTGTGGAGCTGCCATTTTGGGAGGGATGCTTTAAAATGCATGGACTCCTGCACAAAATGCAGAAGGGTTTTTCCCATAACACAATTACTCCTCAGGTTAAATCCTGTGAGTGGTAGGAGATTCTTTTTAATCTTCATCCTCAGAAAGGACCATTGATCATCTGGTCTGACCTTTTCTTCCTCACAGGCCATTAAGCCTCACCCCGGGTGCCTCTGGATTAAGCCCCCGGACATTAGTTAAACCCAAGTGTTGCAGTCCTGGAGAAACTCACTGTACTACGGGAGGTGAGGTGCCTGGAGAGGCAGGGAGCTGCTGAAATAAGATACATCACCCTACCTTTCCCCAGTCCCCTAGGTTTCACTTCCTCCATACAATCAGATATTTCACTCATTTTTATAGGCCTGATGTGTCTTAATTTTTGGTGAGGTTGCTTACTCAATGGTGAAGTTGGCTGCTTCATTCTTTAGGTCCTTTCCTGCCATAGCAACAAGAAGGGCTGGGGGATGCTGCTGGTGCTGTGCGTGGACAGTCAGGGACAGTGTGGGTGAGCAAGTGCAGCTAATGCTTATGGTTAGGGTAGGAAAGTTAAAGTCGGATGCAGGAAGCGTGATGCAAGCCAAGACTGCCAGTGAAAATGGTTCTCCGGTGACTGGTGGAGGGGAGCGAAGATTCATGGAAAAGCAAACTCACCACAAAAAAAAATAGTCCAGCGAAAGGTGGGTTAAATTAAGGGAATTCCAAATTGAAAATAGAATTTGGGGACAAACTGAGGGATATGTAGAGAAGCAAGCTGGGTGTAAGTGAGAGCACAGAGGAATTGTTAGAAAGACAACATGGATTCACATTAAAACCCACAAACCCAAGCAGGTGTGAAAAGCCAGATGCTGTCTCCCACCTGCCTGGCCTTCTTCAGCTGTCCTCATCTCAGGGACATGCTCCCGGCATGGCTGCTGCCCGTACCTTTCTCCTCGTTATTGATTTAATTAATAACTAAGGGAGTGGGGCTTTGCTGCTGCTTTGCACACAAGTCAGAACAAGCTTGCTCTAAATTCAAGCTCTGCAAGCTCAGCTTGGCCTTGGGAATTCCAACTTTGTTCTGCTTCCTACTCGGAATAAGATTCCCAGTTGAGAAGTCGGTGGGTGACAGCTCACCTTGCTGCAGCATCGTGAGCTGTGCCCCAAACCCACCCACCTCGGGATCTTGCCAGGAAATTAAGCAGTTTTTAACCAGGTTTCCAGGTTTCTGCCATCCCATCGATGCTCTGTATGCATTCGTGTTCAGTTTCCTACGTTCATGTTGTCACCCTGTGGCTTGCTCCATAATTTCAGTCCACCACAGAAGCAGAAAAGCCACCAGCCCTGCAGTAAAAGTGGAGTTTGTGAACAGGTTTAGCCAAAGCATCCACTGTCACCATGGCCATGATGGTACCTGCAGTCTCCAAATCACCACTTTTGCCTTCACCAATAATAGTGCTCAGGCCAGTTTCTTCATGTCCTGCAATGCCTGGTCCTTCCTTGCTTCATTAGAAATACTCCCTTTAGCATGTACTGATGATGCTATTAAAATTAGGTTGTCCACCAACATAAATGTCGGTATTCCCTGGTGAGAAATGCAGATTGGCAGTGCAAACCAGATAGATGGTAAATTTTGGGCAGAGTTTTCAGGTTCTGTTTCGGAAGCTGTGTTGTTGTGGTTGGCTGCTCCACCACCACCACGAACTCTCCTCTTTCCCAGTCCACCCATGGCATTTTCTGGGCTTCAGCCTGCGTGTCCATGGGGAAGAAATTACGTGAGGTCCTCAGGATTTGCATTTATCTGGAGCTCATGCAGCTGCAGCGTGCCACCATCCTTGGAGGCAATGGGAGATGGATCCAAGAGAAGAGAAATGGAATTATTTTTCAAAATGCCTTTGTGCTTCTCTGGATGGCCAATGGCAGATGGACAAGGCTGGTGATCACCAAATGCAGCCACGTTCCCAGTGCTGGGGTGGTGGGGACAGCCTAGCAGCCATGTAGTGCCTTGCTGAACCTGCCACTGGCACAGCTGGGCACAGCTGGCACCTTGCGGCTGCTCCATCTGCAGGGCTGGAACCGGAAAACTGGTGCTGAACCAAATATGGTAGCATCGCTGACATTAAGAGTGTTTCTGCTTCTCTCCAAAAATAGGTGGTAAAAATTTTGCTTTTTGTCGTGGACCTCTTCTGCCTTCCTCGGCGTTGCTTTCTATGTCACTAATGAATTCTTGTTTGTTTGTTGCTGTTTGATTTTCTTCCCACAGAGGACTGATTTATTAATAAGAAGAAAACAAGCAATAAAGAATGCCTCCAGTTGTTTAGCTTAGCTTGACTTCTTACTCTTCTTTGTTAGCTAAATTAAAAGCAATCCAAATCTACAGGAACCTTACTTCTCATTTGGAGAGCTGTAATTATTAGGAGCTATATTTACCACGACACTGCCTGAACTTGTAACCGGATTTGAAATGAATGCGTTATCAGGGCAGGGAATAAAAGAAGCTGAATTCGGTTACACAGTTTAACCCACAATGCATGGAGCCTCTTTTCCCTTTTCATGCTAAGAAAGTGTTTATTTACAAATACTTCAGGAGCTGACATTCGCTTTGCATACACAACTGCAAAATACACAGACTGCACAGCCCTGACATGTGCTGGAGCTGGGGTTCAGTGAAAAACACCAAATTTAACTGTTTTCACTACCAGCCTTAAAAAACACCAATTTTTACATTTTCCACAAATCCAAACTTAAACACTTTTTTAGTTATCATGGTTGCTTATGCCTTATGGAGTCTTTAGACCCATATGTGAAAACTTTCCAACCAGCAATATTTCTTCCTCATTATTTCAACTCTGGGCTTGTTTATTTTCCTTCTATTGGCTGAAAATACATAAATGTTTGGACAAGTTTAGTCTCAGTGTGCGGCCACTTTTGCCACATGCTTGCAAATGTGAATTATCTCTGTAAAATGTATTTTAGCTTCCTGGGAATTCTGTAAAAAAACACCTAAACAAATTTGTTTATGTGCCTAAAGAGCATCATAAAACCTTGTGAATCCACTTTGATACATTAAAAAAAATGTGAGTTGCCACTGTACCTCTGAGCTGGGTTTAATAAAATTCCCAGCAAATAGCTGATGGTATGAGCCATTTGAAGTTTTTGCTGGCACCTTGGCTTATATATATATTTATATACGTGTGTGTATGTACGTATATACCATGCTATTCAATTTTTGATCCAGTATTGTTCCTAGACGAGCCTTGTAAAACAAGCTGAGCGGCAACCTGCACATCTTTTACAGAACGATGAGAGCAGGCTCCAAATCCGCCTGTAAATTCAAGTTTCCCTTCATTTCCATTGCTATACGTCTCTGAATGACAGCAAATGCATTCCTGCACTGGAGACTTGCCAGAAGTTTCTCATCTCGCTGTCTGTGGGCTGCTCACTCCCGCTCTGGCTCTTTTTTTTTTTTTTTTCTCTTTGAGGCTTTTCTGATGCCTATAGAGTGAGCTCAACTCAAAGGTTTGCAGCTTCGCTCTCGGCTGCTATTCTGTACGAGCAAGCCTGGGCGTCGGTACGGTCAGGAGTAGTGTGGGAACGTCAGATTTCTGCCTTATTTCCCTGCAGGTGGCTCAGAAACTTCACAATGCGGCTGGTAACGTATATCATTTTCTAAATAAATACTGAAGCATTTCTCTCTCTTTGTCAGCTTTTTGGATAGACCGTCTCTCTTAGAACTAATTAAATGAAGGGATGTCGGGGGGTGGCGGATGCCTACTGGGACGTGGATGCTGTTTGTTTTACTCACCAGCCAGAGATGTACGGGGAGATTTCCTCAAGGAATCTTAAATCAAGCAGCACTTTTTGCTTTAGATAAGGAGGCTGGAACAAATACAGATTAGCAGATGCCATTCCTAACATGCACAGAGCTGCAGTAAGTTTATTAGGGAAACTGGAACCTAAGGCTGTGTTATGTTGTGGGCTCAGAAAGGAGAGAATTGTCTCCCTGTGCTAACAATTTAAAACAGTGTTTGAAAAAGATGCCTGAGGATTCCGAGGGCTCTGACAATCTGTGGTCATGCTGCTGTGGCAGAATTTCTCTAGGTGTAACTGCCCTTTTCATTTTTGCTCTGCAATTATCGGGGGAAAAAAAAAAAAAGTGGCTGCATTTTGTGGGGTAACCTTCCCGGGCTTTTCAGCTCCGGAATGCAGCAGGCATGTCAGCTCCGCTAAATCCTGAAGCATGGGCAGATCAGTGTGGGGCTCCTGGAGCCCGGAGTTCAGCTGTTTGTCAACGCGGAAAATCTCCCAGCTTTTGCCGGGTGCAGTACTGGGAGCTTGCTGGATTCGTATGAAGTCATCCAGGAAACGCTGCAGGGACCAATCCTGCCTGTGACAATGGTCAAAGGAATGATGTCATTAATCTCAGATTGATTTTTTTTTGGGGGGGGGGGGGAAGGGTAGGGGTATTCCTAACATAGTAGTTGTAACAGGCAGAGATGTAGTTCAGAAAGGCAAGTTGGATGTGTTTAACATCAAAGCTCTTTCAGAAGCAAATTCTCCCTGTCCTCCCTTAGCAATACTTCCCTCCAGACTGCCTTATGCTGAGTGTTATCTTTACACCTGATGCAAAACTGTACATCATCTCGATACAAAATGCTGGAATAGCCCACGAGGCTTTTTCATTTGCTTCTGCTTACAAACTGACTGCTCAAATGTTGTCCACCTCATTATGAAGCCATCCGTCAGCGGGCAATGTATGGGAATGGCTCTGTGTAAACACCACAGAGCAATAAATAAAACTGGGGGCTGTTAACTCGGGAGAGAGACAACACATGGAGTTACAGCTAATTGTGAGTGGTAGCTCGGGCATTTCACGGCGAGGTTTCTGACGCAGCAGGTGAGGATACATCCTGCACAGGTGATTCCTCCCCGCGCGGCATCTGCCGCTTCTCTGAATTCGGGGGGAAGGGGGAGGAGGAAGTTGGTTTAGCATGTTGGTATTGATGTATCTGACATGGCATGGAAGAGCTGGCTCTTAGCCCTAGTGTGGGTGGATGTAAATAAGCAAATATTGAATTATCATGTCTACAAAGCTAAAATTATTCTGAGCTTTTATGTTTTCCAGGACAACTTGTCAGACAATGTAAACTAATTTGCTAAATTGCACAGGAAAAAAGAATGCATTAGGAATATCTAATTTACCAAGAGCTGAATATATTTTGATTCCTTTTATTGCCTGTTTCAAGTTTTTCAGCTTTCCAGTAGGCTAGATAAGCTCTGTAGGTAGTCTTATAAATAAAATAAATACATAAAGAATTTACCTTAGTAGTAAGATGCTGGGATTAATTTTGTGTTCCCAGTGCAGCACTGTAAAGCCTTGTGCATTGTGTCAAATACTTTTCTCACCTGCTTGCACTATGCATCTCAGAGTACAGGTGCTATATGAGACCTTCACTTGCTTTAAATCTCTGGCCTCTTAAAACTCTGATTTTATGTTACTTAAGGGTCCTGTAGGTTCTTACTCTTGCAGTTCGTGGACTCATGTAACCTCAATAACACCAAGGAGATTATTTACATAGCCAAGGGCTAGATCATCTGTTTTGTGTTTAAAAGGTTGTATAGACCTGAAATAGAGAAATGAGATCAAATGCAAGGAAAATGTTTGTATTTACAGTGATTTCCCTGGATGACAAAGAAAATACAGTAAGAAATTACATATTGTTTGTTAGTATGATCTCTGAAGTCTTATTGTTTCAGAATACCTGTAACTGTTATCCAGACTTGTAGCTGTATGCAAGCTCCACAGTAAAACAGTATTTAACACTTTTTACATCTGAAAAGCCTGCGCTGTGGCATCCCGGTGCATTAGAAAGGCAGTAATTCAGGTGGGTAGCAGCCTCCAGATGTTGTCCAAGCTCGCTGTGCTGTCCACTGAGCAATGGAGCTGTTCCCCGAGTTCAAATACACTCCTCTATGACAGGTTGAATGAGTAAATCCAGTGTGCAAGTCACCCACAGCAACACCAGAGGGAACAGGAGAATTTCTCATGAAACAATAATGTCATCAGGAGTTTGGTCATGAGACAGATGAGGTCAGCTCTGCTCTCCCCAGGCTTGGCAGGAGGTAGATGTGGAGACGTTTTCATTTAGCAAGGTCAGATCCTTCGAAGAGTGTGTAATGTGTTTTTGAGAAAAAAACAGTGTTTGGGAAAATATCATCTGCTAGTCAAGAGTCATGATCAGGTCTCTTCTTTAACATCTCTGTAAGAACAGGAGAGTCAACTGAACTTAGATGATGCTTCATTTCAAGGTATGCCAAATAAGTGCAGATAGACCTGGCCTAAGATTGTCCTTAGGAAAATGGTGAACAGCGATAAATTGATGTTGGTAGCACCAGGCTAGCGTGGCATCCTTTGTACGCAGACACCGAAATGGGTCATTAAACTGGACCAGATGATCCAGACTGAGCTGTTGGGAGACAAAGAGGAACGAAGCTCCTGGCCCATAGGACTGGCTGCATTACCCAGGCAGTGTGCATGACAGGTGCAGAAATACCTTGAAGCAAGAGGCTTCAAAGTGGAGGCAGGTGCCTTTGGAGATGGCATTTGACCTGGAGCATTGACTGTAGTGATGTACCACAGCTGTGGTCAGTCCTCCTCCAGGCCACAATAGCTCAGAAAAACTGGTTCCTGGGGAGATGCTAAAAGTGAAATACGTATAATTTGGCTAAATAGGAAAGGATCGGGGACATAAACCACTCACCAGTCTGAAACTCTGTAGGTTTCAAGGAACCACATTGCAAGGAATTATTTATTGTGGTACGAAGAGATGTAATGAATAAGACGATAAAGGCATAGTTATGCTGAAGATAGGAAAATTTCCCTGTTGTAGGGTCTTTTTTATAGCATGCAAAATAACCTCTGCAGGGACCCAAATGAAATTTTACTATTTAAGCACTGAAAAAGAGCTGTGGCAAGCTCTGTGCCCAAATGAATATGGCACATATTGGATCAGGCAACAGGATTCATTTTTTTTTAAAAATCTCTATTACCATTCTGCAACAAAAGAAATTTGTAGTAAAACTTGAAGTTATTTTCAGAATTCAATGAGGTGTTTAAATAGGACTATTAAATGATAAGTGTTTAAAACACCTATAAAATGTGGGTATTCAACAGGACTATTAAATACAAAGCATAGCTGAGGTGCATTTCAACATCAACAATGCCCTTCAACCTTCCTGGCAAGAAATTAGAACAATAAAACCAGGAGAACATGGTAAACTTTTCCAATAATTTTTGCACAGGACTGAGAATATTGTACCTGATGCTCTGTGTGAGCCGGCTGGATGTGGAGATCGGTGTGATCAACCCACCATGCCCAATTTCAGCTGACATATCTGAAAACAACTAAGCTACTTAAATGCAAAAGCATTTGCAGGAAAGTGCTCCCGAGCCCTTTGCCTCTCTGAGGGGTGGCAGCATGGTTGCCAGTCACTTTATGGAATTGCCCAAAAGTACTTGTAAAAACACTTTGTAGTATCCGTACAATTCACAGCAGTACAAATCCCCCGCTCCCACCAGCGAGTGATTTTGCTGAACATTCTCTGCCCAAAGCCCCCCTTCCCACCAAAGCAAATAGCACAGGAGCAAGAAGAAGTTTAATGTGTTGGTGGTCTCTGAGCATATTTTCCTCCCGGGGGGTTTTAGTCTTTGCAGTGATGCTGAGGTTTTATGAAATGCTCTCGTCTTAGTGCGTTGAATTTTACCTCGGTGCATCAAACTAAAACCAAGAGAGGCTTCAGCTGCAGGGGTTTCTGTCGTAATTGCTCTTATTGCTGCACCTGAAATGCCTGTAATTAGCCCCAGCCTAGCTGGCTGAGGGTGCAGGAAGGTGATTATGGGAGCACCACTCCCCTCCCTGCCTAGTCCTTGGGGTAGGATGCAGTGACTCCTGGAGTGGGGAGAGGACAGGTTTGTCTTCCCGTTGCCAGATGGTTGAGTCCTCCTTTGCCTTGCGTTTTGCTGTTGTACTTGCATGGTCCTGAGGAAAAAGAGGTAAGAGAGTGTTATTCCTTTTCTCAGAAGGGCTGGGGGTGTGAGTGCTGTGAGGGATTTCTTCTGGTTATTTATCTTTCCTATTTGCACTTAAAAGAAGGAATCTGAAAGCATGTTGGAGGGGAAAATGTGTAACTTCTGCTACAGAAATACTCTGCAGACTCTGGAGATGGCTGTTTTTCTCAGGCACTCCCTGCCCATGGGGGTCCGAGGTGGGTCTGGCATGCTACATCCGTCCCAGGGCTCTATGGGGAGCAGAATTTCTCCCCAGGTTGTGGTGAGGTGGTAATGGGAAAGTCTGTTGGGATGCTGCTGGGCAGGGGGTTGGAACTTGATGATCTGTAAGGTCCCTTCCAACCCATTCTATGAACTATGTTGTCCATGCAAAGCTTCCATAACTCACTGTACTGGGTTTTGTGACTGTGACCTAAGGCTGTAAGACCTCCACAGACCCTCTAGCCAACATGTTTTGTTTGGTGAGATGTCAGCAGGGTGTATCCAACCTGGCTGCGGTTTTGTTACAGCTTCTGAATTTAATGACTGCATTTGATCAAATTTTTATAGGAGGGAATGGGCTGTATTTTGTAATGTTGCTCACACGGTATGTTTGTCTCCCTGGAGAACCCAATGTAATGTTTTCTTTGGGGAAAGGTAGTTGCTAAACTCCAGATTTGAGAGGAAGCAGTTTCCCTTGATCACAAACTGGGGGGGGAAAAAAAAAGCCCTTTGTTCTTCCCTATATCAAAGGCACAGAAGCTCTGGTGCTAGCGTGATCTGTAAGTAGGAATGATGCTAAGAACGCTGCTCTGGTCCGCGCTCCCCATCTGGTGTGGCCTTGTGATGGTGTACTGCCAGGACCTCCTGGGCACAGAGGGGACTGAGGATGGTCGCAACAAGGTCCTCCCCGATGGAGCGAGACCCCCCCAGGGATTGGATGCAATCAGGTCTGGAAGGGACCAGGGGTTTAGCCAGGGAAAGGGCAGAAAGCTCCTGCCTCTTTGTCCAGAACCCATGTAACATCTTGGTACCTGGGAACTTTGCAGTATCTGTTCGGTGCTGTTAGAGTGAAACATCCATGGTGCTGCTGTTTCCAAACCAGGGCTGAAGCTCAAAATCTTCTGATATTTTTTTCAGAATACAACATTATGGATGGGTGAGATGGGGTGAGGGTATGAACCATCTTTCATATAGTCCTGATGAAACTTTTAGTGTGGGCAGGGTTGGGGCTAGAAAGTTGGGGTGTTGAAAGGTTGTAGCAGCCGTTCACGGGTGGGTTTTGGCTGTGCCAGACACCCCTCCTGAAGGATTTGGGTGGGGGCAGCACCGTGGTGTCCTTCGTGTCCTTGTTATACCATCCAGTGGTGTTCTGCTCCAAGTCACGGTCATCTTGCTTTGTATATCTAGAGTGTGAGCAGCTTCTCTCATCCTTTGTCTCGCTTCATCGCCTGCTGTTTGCTCTCTCAGTGCTGGAGATGGCTCACAAGTTCCGGGGTTTGGCTAGCATTTCCAGCAGCATCAGCTGGTGCAATGATGGATGTTAGCTCTCTCCATGAGCATGCTCTCTCCCATAAGGGGGGAAAGAGGGCAAACCCACCATTGAACTGGGAATTTGAAACAGGTGATGTTGTTTTCTCTTTAGTTTCAGGGCAATTCTTTTTTTTTCATTTTCTGTACTAAAGATCTGTTGGGCAGTGCTGTGACTTGTGGAAGAGTTGCAGAGGTTACCTGCAGCCAGTTTAATTGTAGATAAACAAATACTGTTTGCAAGCTGCTGCACAATAACATTTGAGTGAGATGCGATATGGCATCACACTGTAAAGTTTGGTATTAATTTTTAATAATCTTTAGATACCCTTTGGAGGGATGCCCTCCATGGAATATGGTCCCTGCCCATCTGAGCTCCAACCTTTCTGCTGGATGAATTGTACAGTAGCAAATACCTGTTTCCAGGGGCTTGTAATCAACCTCTACTGGTTTGAAAATGGAAAGGAGCATGTCTCTTGTCCAGAGCTCTATGTGTTTGTGACTGCTGGGGACAGAAGCTTTTGGTCATAGAAAATAGTTATTCCTAGTGCGAGAGAAGTGTTTTGTGAAGCTCCTAAGGAAATGGTAAATCAATTATCAGTTTGCAAGAAACTGAAAGATACTTTTTTGTTTTTTAGAAGAAAACCTGATAGACTGCTTTGTAGGCTTTTCTGTACTAGCTTTGTTTAAGGAACAGAAACATCTTAATACAATGCTAAAATGCATCCAAAAATGCAGTTTCCTACACCTTACAACTCTGCTCACTCCGAGAATGATCAGAAATGGGAGAAAATCCTTTTGGAGTGACTCCTCCCCACACCCCTGCTTCCCCAAGTCCTACCATACATTCATCCATGTCAGTGAGTCCGAACTCTGGTCTGTTAATTTAGCGCATCTTGCTTATTCTCGATAAGTACGAAACAAATTAGAGCATGTTAACATCTACTGCGGTCCTGCCTAGGATTGCCTCTTGGCAGATATCCTCACATCAATTTCTGCAGCACTGGAGGTAGCTGAGCATGATCTTTCTTTTGCCATCCTGGGCATAATCCCAGAAACATTAGGTTTGGAAATCTTTCAGCAGAAATGGCTGGTGATTATGCTAGCTGCCTGCCAACATGTCCCTTGCCAGGAAGCAGGAGGAATAACGGCCACACCTCAACACATGGCCTAACGAGCTGAATTCATGTCCGTTGGGGAACAGGTTAGTCATGAGCACAAAGCAAACCCAACAGCTCTTGTATTTCCTTTGAGACCTTTCATAATATTTTGTTTTCTTGGTCTTGGTAGACTAGCTTTGGATAAGCAACTACTTCTGTGTGGATACTTGTGTAGCAGTCAGACACTGGTGTTGCAGAGGAGCTCAAGGGCTGATGATGTGTGGCCTTTGCCTGTTCCTCAGCTGATCCATCCCTGCTGGTATGACGTGATGGGGCCAGCTCTGCCAACAGCCCATCTTGTGTAATGCCAGATACAGCAGACTTTCATATTAAAACCAGGAAATACATTACTCTTATGAAAGCATAAGGTAAAAAACATCTTGAATACAAACTGAAAAGATATGGAGATAAACAGGGCATTGCAATCTGTGAAACAGCAAAGGGCAACCAAAGACGTTCTTGGTGGGTTGTTCCTGTCACCAACCTGCTGGTACCTGCTGCCGATAGGAGTGGGTCACAGTGGCTGCGCCTCTGTCAACAGCTGTAGGACTTCACTTTTCCTTCTTGTTTTCACAGCTGAAGCTGCAGCTGCAAAGGTCACCAGACATCAGGTGCTGCAAGTTAGTGTTATTATCCTTGGAAGAAAATTGCATCACTTAAGCTAATTATCAAATGGCATTTCTCCTCTGAAAAATTACATACCAGGGCTCTCTAGGAACACGGAGTGCACAGCTTTGGAAGCAAAGGCATTCCTAAGGCTCTTTGAGCAATGTGATTTTGTTAACCTACTTCCCCAAGCACAGTTAAGTGTAGCTGAATAATGGCTGTATGGGAATGACCTTTCCTCAAAAAAACCTGGTCTGCGTGCGTTTAGTATTTCACTAAGAAGGTTTGCACAGCAGCTGACATGTGGTTAGTGCTCCAAGAGTTACCCAAGTCATTCTCTGGGGGAGGGAGTTCCTTCCTGCTCTTGATTTTTTTTCTTGCCAGGAGCTGGGTTAGCACACACGAGCTGCCAGCCAAAGCATCCTCCCTTCAATTTATCAGCTTCATGGACAGCAACAAGATTAAAATCTTTGGGGGTCAGGCACAGTTTGAAGACGTGGGTACGCAGAGGTGTTAGGGGCATTGTCTGGGCTGGAGGTACCTGTTGGAGGACAGGCACAGTGGTTTTTAGGTTTTGCACGCTGTGCTTGTTTNGTGTGAATCCCAAAGGCAGTATTTAGTGTAGCTTTATGCCATCAAAAAAAAGTACTGCAAGAGCACAACCTGACGAAGAAAGATTGGCTAAAATCACACTTTGCAGATTTGCAGAGCTCTCTGCATCAGATCTGCTTGCAGGGTCAGATGAGATATTGTTGATGCATCATTATGAAGAAGAGCTTGCTATTTGTTTTCCAGCTCCACATTTTGCAGAAATATTCTTGTTTCACATTTTTAATTAAAAAATACACTTCTAGCCTTCTGTTTTTGCAGAGGATAGCTTACAAATGAGAAGTCCAAAGGCTCAAAAATCCAAAGGCAAATAACACACCAGTATCTACAGCTGTTTAGAGTCACTCTTTTTTAATTGAACTTCATGACGTTTGGTGTTTTGGTTTATGGATTTTGAATGATAATATAGTGGTTTTGAAGTATCTTGCAAATTACTAAAACTGGATCAGGTTTTGTAAGTTAATCATAAATGTTATCATACCATTTGAAAAAAATTTTTTTAAAACATAGAATTATATTTTATAAATCTTGTTTTGAGAAATTTCCTCCCATCTCATAAATTACTTGGAAATTATTTAAGGAAAGAAGAAACAAAGTAAAATTGAAACCTTTGATGTCTGGTTTTCTCTGTTTTTATCTTTCTCCTCACTTTTTATCTCCTTCCCATTCCCAGTCTTTCATACAGTGACTGAGGACAGCATTCCTTGTCCTTTGTAGAAAATGTAATAAACGGCAGGCTTATTTTTAACTATTGCTATATTGCCCAACTGTCTAAATTTACCAGCTGTTACGTGTGTTTTACTGGCAATGTGTAGTCTCAAGGAGGGAGAAAAAAATCTTTATTATTTTCCTTTTTAATTATTAAAAAAGCAAACAACCAAAAACCTGTATTTTACTGAAGGCAGAGACCTGGGGTGCTGCACTGGCCACCATGCAGAGGTGTCCCTGCCACAGCCATGGCAGCAGGAGCCTGGGTCCCAAGTGGCAGTGGCTGGGTTGGGTGACATCCTCTTAGGTGAAATCATCCACTTCACAGCCCAGCAGCTTAGGTGTACTTACATCCTGGTGTGTTCACCTATACGTTACATTATCCTTTCTCCCTGTACATCTAGACCTGGCTTGCCCTTGGCATACTGCTGAGCTGTGTCTTTTCCTGATAAGGAGCTCCTAAGGTCAAGGCCAGTTGTGTGAGAGCATTTCCTCTGGTCATGTTCAATGTTCGAATTTTCGGCTCATTTTCCAACGAATGCCAATATTCAGTCTTGAGAGCTGCTGAACCTCCAGTCTCTGTAATGTGCTGCAGGGTTTATGGGGGCTGCTCATCTCCATCCCCTTCCTGGTCAGAGAAGCTCCAAAGCTTTCTCTGGGGATGAGCTTTCTCCATAGCCTGGCCAGTCTGGTGACTTGTCTATGGGCTTTTGTTTCTCAATGAAGAAACCTGGATCTAACATCCCAGCTGCAGGAATGTTACCACTAGGTTTGCATGTAAATCTAATCATCTCCACCAGTGTCCATTGCATTTCACTTGTCAATGGTGGGTTTAGTCTGCCCCCAACTTCACCAAATTTCAGCGTTCTTTATGGTCTCTGTTAGATTCAGCTCAATACTAGTACAATCTGCAAATCTTGCACTCTTGCTGCTCATCTGTTTTTCTGTATCAGTAATAAAAGTAACGCTATGGAGCTCTGTGAAGCTCTTTTCAGTCTGTGAAACTTTTTGCTCATTTTATTTCTGAATGCTGCACACATAAGCCCTGATATCCAAGCAGGGAATTCATATATATGCTACTACATGCTATGTATAGCTCAGATACCCCTCAACTACTACCATTTTGTCCCCGATTCAGAATATTATTTACATCTATGATTCCAATATTTGTTGAAATTAGTGTATTTAAAAAACCCAATGTAAACCAATTGCTTTCAGAAATACTCAGACACTTCAGATGACTTTCCTATTAATACTTCAGACATCTTCTTTATGGTTGTATTTAAAGTGTTCTTTAACTGAATTAAAGTGCTCATAACTGAATAAATGAGCAGTTCTTTAAGCAAGTTTTTGTTTAAGGCAATCCCTGAAGCTTGTGCATCTCCTGTAGAAATACATGGTTGCAGGGTGAGTGTCATTTAGGTGATTCTGTATTTGTGGCAAATAGTCTTGGTTCTTGTAAAAGGTTACTGGATTTTAGGCATATCTTAAAGAATTTATTTTCCTTGAGCAAAAGCTTGTTGCACAAAGGTGATTTGGCAGTAGCAGCGCTCCTAGGTGGGCAACTTTTGATTTCTATGGAAACATAAGTCGCAGAGCAATGCTATTTCCTACCTTGGGAAGCATCTCCCCTGCCATTGTGTTTTCATTCTGAACGAGGCTGCTCTTGCTGCTCCTCACTGCAGAAACTGAGATGCTCAAAACCCTTAATGTTGTTGGCCCTGTGGTATCTGCATCCGTACTGGATTTCAGTGCTCTCCTTGCCAGAGACTACATGGAGGTTTGCTTCACATGGGAAACACGTGTAGTCGTTGCTGTTTGGTCCATACATTGCTCATCTGGATGTGATGTACATGCATGTGATACACCAGGTATGTAGAACATCATCATCTTTTCACTATGTGAGAGGGAGTAGGGAAAAATTTAATCCTCAAAACTCAAATGAGCAACAGAAACCCAAAGGCTTGTTCTCTCTGTTCTCGTTGAAAGTTGTGTTCTCATTAGCAGTAATATTAATTTTTCTGTTAACTTTACCAGGAACGGGCTGAGGCAAATTCTGAGAACACTTTAAATTCCTTTCTGTATATTTAAAATAATAGTAAGAAAGATCTTAGCATCATCAAAAAAAGTGTAAATTTTTTGGTCTTAAGATTTACTATGAAAATTGTCATAAATCACACAGCAGCTGAGTCATCTTCTCACTTTCCAAGAGACATAGATCAACATCAGGCCAGTCTGGCATGTCCTACCTGTTTTCATACCACCAAGGGGTAGAAGGTACTTTGTACCACTAGGCTTGTCTCTCAAATGTGAAAGTCTTACTGGTTTTGTAAGACTGAGAGAGATTTTACCATTTAAGTTCTGTAGGTGATTTTTCAAATGTAATACAAATTAAAAAAAAAAAATCTTCCATGTTATTTTGTTTGTATGCTAGCTTGGTGTGGTTTTACATCTTCTCTTGGTGTGATGGACAGGAAAACCTGTCTGGGTGAGTGATGGATCTTCCTCTGGGCTGGTGTGTACCTTTCGGTGCCTGGGCTGGGGAAGGCTTTCAGGCAGCCCCTCGTGTGTCCATTACTTTTGTTGTCTCCCCACTTCCTTCACCATTTGTGCTTGTGAGAGAGCAACACAACTTTATTCCAGTCATTTTTGTCTGTTTATTTTCTTTCTCTTGGCTTAGATGAGAATTGCTAGTCAGGGCAAAGGCTGTCTTCAAGACTCTTTCAACTACAAAGAGAAGGTGGCTGCCTTTTGGGCACTATGGTAATGATTGCTTTTCTTTTTTTCTTTTTTTTAATGTTTTCTTTTAAATGCACAACAAAAGATCCTTGAGGTTATAACTTCTTATTCTACTAGGAACCTAGAGAGTATAGCATTCAGTTTTTCTAAGTCAGTATTTAGCTAGGTGCTTAAATTTTGGCGTAATATTTAAATAGTCCCTACGTTCTTGTTTTTTCCTCTCCCCAAAACGTCCCAAGATACTAGCCATTCTTGTTTTTTCTTTCCATGGGAAACATGAGACAACCCAATAAACCCTGCAGTGACTGATGGAGAATTTTCCATTGAAAGGCACCACAGTGGTGGTGGCTATTGATCTGAAACATGGGTGGCAGCGTGACAGCTCCAAAATTGCAATGGAAAATATCCACTTGTGAAAGAAGAGATGCAAAAGCTGCTGGAAATGCTGGTGAGTTTTGGCTCTGCAGGGAATCCAGGAGTGTAAGTCCCTCTCGGGTCCGTTTTTTTGTAAATGTTTCAGCAACCTGTTAGACAAACGCCTAATCCCGCTGGTCTCACAAAAATGGGATCAGCTTATACATAAAAATAAAGACCCAAACTGGGTAAAATTAGACCAGAGCATTAAAACTGAAATGTATGTCCCAGGTAAAATGATTGATCTTAAATTATCCATTTAAAAGCATTGCTGCTAATTGAAAATGGTTCTCAGTGGAGGCCTTACTTAAATGCAGTATCCCAGGAAGCATGTGGACACGCAGTGCAGCTAATTTTAAAGTGATTGTGACTTTGGGCAAACATCTTTTCATGAAGTCTGAAAGTGAGGTAACATCATCTCTTCCTTAGTACAAAGAGCGCCAGCAAATTAATGTCACTGAAGCAGAGAATTTAATGGCTGTTCTGCAAATTAAGTTACTTTCTCCTTAGGTTTATGATTTGAAGCAATGTTCCTGAGTGAAGTGTTGTAATTAAAAGTAAAACAGGGGCCTGCGGGTGATAGATGTGACGTGAGGCACTCGCACGCTGAGAAGTCTGTGTAATTTTTCCCCAGCAGAAGGTAGATGGGAGATTCATCAGCAGGACAGCAAACATCTTCAGGCAGGGGTGGGGGAAGCAATTACATAGAGACCTGTCGTTATGAGAAGCCAGTGAATATTCTGACATGAATTTTAGTTTAAAATATTGGTTTAATTGTCTGTTGGGGAACTTGATATTCGATTCGTAAGCAAAGGTGCAAGTTCAGTGATGGATGTGCCCCATCGGACTGGGAGATGTTCTTCTCTGTGTGAAGATGAAGTGGCCTCAGACACTGAGCACTAGTGGTGTCTGTCATAACCCTAAAAATAACTGCATTAAGTAATTTAGCATCTTACACTGATAATTGAGTATGACTTACCCAGTGATCTCTGACAGTGTAAATCGTATTGTACTAGGGGAGCTCAAACCAAGGGAGAAGATTAATGGTCATGTAATGGGAAGAGAAGTCTGAAAACACTTTATTCATACAGAAATTAAGAGGCATTAATTTAGACATAAAAGGCATAAATGTTTGAAGACATTGGCTTGCTAGGAGTGCTAACATGTATAATAACAGCACTTTTCAAGTTTATTACTGTTTTCAGTATCACAGATGTCTGCAAATTGTAGGGCTCTCTTCTATTGTGTCTTTCCCCTCTGCCAAATTAACAAAAGAATGTTAAATCTTGGCTAGCCTTAGTACAGTGCATATGTTAACGATGGAAATTGCTTCATTGTGCTGCTAAATTGATGGAAGCAAGACAAGATGTGGGGAAATGTGTGTGGTTTAGTTGGTGCTGGATATTATTTTGGGATACAGACTTATGTTCTACACATAGTGGGGCTCTTTGGAATATGAACACATTTGCACGTCATGTTTGCCAGCACATTTCTGTTTTGAGTGCTTTCATGTTTCAGTTGCCACTGGGTATATTTCAGGATAGAAACTTATGTTTGGTATAAATTTGAGCTCTCGAGAAGGTGAATACTTCATATTTGGCAGTAGGCTTCTGTTTTGAGTGATTGCATCCCAACTGGCCGCCCAGACCTGCATTTTTGATCCATGTGTTGCCTTGAATGAGAAAGAAGAGATTGCCCTGATCTCAGCCTGGCTTCTGGCAACTGGAGAGGCAGACTATGAACAAGTCCTGGAGATAAAGCAGGGCTGTAGCATGCAGGAGGTTGAAGCTGGCCAAGCCCTACGTCACTTGTTGCAGATTTTGGAAAGTGCGTAGGCAAGACGAGGGACTGCAGATAGATGAATAGCATTATCCTGACTAATGCATCTGGATGCTCTTGTCCTCTGAGCCCATCTCCATTACAGCATTTGGGTGGGGGTCACTCAGGTCATGTTTCGAAGATCCTCGTGTGATCTTTGATCTTCTGGATGCTCAGCTAATGACCTTGGGGTCTGAGCACTCAGTCGCATTTGAAATCTCCAAGTACATCCAAATATTCTCCAGATCTCCCTCCCTGCTCCTCACTTTGGACTGTGTACCCAAAATGAAGGAAAAACTTTACTTTTGGTCTCTCTGCCCCTTGATTTACTCTGTGAAATGGAAATTGCTTCAATTTCTTTCCCAGATGGGATAATGAAATGTCCTGATGATATTGCGATGAGCATATAGGAAAGACCATAAAGAAAAGCAACGATTCAGACCAAGGTTTGAAACGTATTTGCAAAGATGTTGGTTCCCTCACCAAAGAGGAGAAAGCAATCAGTGTAGAATGGAATATTACTTATAGAATAAAACAGCTTTTTGTGGAATAGCTTTAACTTTGCAAGACCCCATGGTATGGAATACGGTGGAAGTGTGGTAGGGTTGGGTTGTGTAGTTAGAAAAAGTGCCAGGAATCCATGAGGGGCTGAGTGTTTGGGTTTGGCTACTTTAATTCTGGCATTTAATTTAGCATTTAATTCTGTCAATTTAAATATTGACATTTAGTATGACTTTGGGTTTTGTGCTATACATTCAAGGTCTAAACCCTTTCTGCTCATCCCAGCTTTCTAGGCAGGCACAGGGGATATCTCTGCTAGTCCTAATCTATACTGGACCCCATTGTCAAAGGTCACCAAGAAAGCATCACACCTGACAGATTTTGGTGGTCAGCATAACTTTCTACCCTTGCGATTTCAACTGTGTGCTCTTAGTGGTTTCCCTATCAATTTGCAAAGCAGATGAGAAATTCTTGAATGTCTATATACAGAAAGAATTTTTGTAGAGACTGCCATATGACATGGAAGTCATCCCTTGCAAAATCAGTGGAAAACTGGATATTTGTATTTTCTTATCAATAGACTCTGCTGTTGGAAAATGTTTCCTACACCTACCTACCCATGGTTTAAGAAAAGCAGACAAATGTGAGAGCGTAGCCCTTTGCCCTGCACCAGTTTAATATCACTTTTGCACAGCTCAAGCTTCTCTTGCTGAAAGTCTTAAATTATGTGTTTAGCACTTCCTTTCTGCTCATTTTAGGCTCGGTGGGAATAATTGCACTGCCCTTGTCAGCAATTTCTTGGAGAGTCAGCAACTGGGCTTCCTTGGAGCTGGTCTTCTTTATTGTTCAACAAAACATAGCTCTGTTGTTATTCGTTCTGCTTTTAAGCCATTCTGTGCGCACCGTGTAGCAGAGTCACAGGGAGAGATGGGAAGACTCCAAGATTTTCTTGTCATATTGATGTGCTGATCACGTGGGCGTTTTCTTGTCTGTGCCCATGTGTGTATGTACAGGTGTGTTGTACAAATCTGAACAAACACATTGGTTTCGGCACAGATCTCCCTTCAAGCCCCATCTGGAATAGGAATGTGATGATCTGAAGATCCCAGTGGCTCTCTGAGATTTTCCTCAGTGTCTATTTTAAGTTGCGACAATATGGTTTGCCAAATAAAGACCAATGCACTCATCAAAACTTGATATAAACAGGTTTCAACGACAAAATATTTGCAGGGAGGTTTATTACATTTTCTTGAAGTTAATAAATTGAGCTAAAAACCAGTTTTCTTTAAATAATAAAGAATTGAACATATACTCTGCATAGGAGTGGTAAGAAAGGAGATATCCACTGATAGTGTATTTATTTCAGCCTGCTTGGAGCACAACCTACTTCGTATTTTTCCTTGTGAGAAAATCCAAACGTGTAACTAGAAGCTCACCTTGACCTTCTCACTTCAGCGTGGCCATCCAGCTAAGCCTGCTAATGGAGTTCACTTTAATACAGTAATGTTGCTGTTTAGAGCACATTCAGATATGAATTATGGCCATGAAAAAATCTCTTTCTGATTCAGCTCTTCCACCTGCGGAGCTGCCCTGTGCAATTGCTGAGCCCGCGGCTCTCCAGGGCCACCTGTGATCCATCACTGTGCACCAGCATTGCCCAGACCTCAGTGTGAGCAACACCGGGAGCTGAAAGAAAAACCTGCAGTGTGTTGTGATATAATTTATGCTAGTAAGCAGATTTAAATTATGTAAATTACTGTCTGCACTGAATCTGCCATCTGGAAAAAGTTATGCATACAAAAATCTGTCAGGGTAATGTGAGGGACAGGGTATCATTGAAAAGGGAGATGGGTTGATGGAATAAAACCAACCTGCTCCAGGACAATGTATTCACATGCTACAGTCCAGTGAAAAAACTATTCTTCTGTAATAACCAGTTTAATTTAGTAGGACTGAAACAATTGCTTAAAGCTACTTTGCAGTTTGAAGACCTTCTTGTTATCGGGACCAGATACATGCTGGTTGGATGCAAAGAAGGAGCAGGAGGGAATGGTGGTATATCCAGAGCTGCAGGTGTGCAGGGGCCAGTCAGCAACGTAAGGGCAGGTGCAGAGCAGATGAGATCTGGCTTGAAAATTTTTGGGCAGTGGATAGATTCTGCAGCCATCCTACCTGTAACATTTCTTGCAGTAAATGAGAATTAGGGGGTAAAAGGCTACGGCATTTATTACCTCCCTAGTGTGTTGGGCATTTTCGATGTCTCTCGGGTCAGAGCAGTCTTGTCTGATTTCTTCTCTGCCAAGGCAAGAGCATCCATGAGCTGGAGGAGCACTCATCTTGGAGTTGCATCACCTAACGATGTACATTTTCTAGTCAATGTCCCTCTATGAGCAGGTATTACCTTACCCCCTGCTCCCAAGAGGTCCTAAGATAAGACCTCTGCAGAGTGTGTTACAGAAATCAATGTTAAAAAGGGGATAAGGACTTGGACTTGCCTAGAAAGGCAGAGTTTTGCTCTTCACATGCACACAAATAGTAAAGCCTCTTGGCTTTTTAACAAACCCACTTACACATTTCAACTCAGCTACTTTTCTGTGCCTTCAGTTGAAGGAAGCAGCAGGCTCTCGGCGATGTCATTCATCGCAAGAGTGGCACAGTGCGTGTATTAGTAATATTCTATAAAGCAGAGCAGTAATTACAGAATGCTTTGTCAAATTTTATTATCTGTTACTATGAAGTATTGTGTGCACTGTTACAGGAACTGATAGAGAAACCTTACTGACTGCATGCCTATTAAGTCGGTAGGCACGGTGTTTAATTTAAAAAAATAAGTTGCATACTGTCAATGATGCTCCCATAAAAAGTACGCCAGCTTCTGCTGCAATGCAGAAGGGAAACAAATGGTTCCCATTCAGATATGTCATACTGTAACCCTACAGAACTGACTTACCATGATAAACTCTTGTCGGTGAATTGTATTCCCACAAGCCATTACTATAGCCTATTTAAAAAGCGTAACGTGATCTCATGTATTTCTAATTATTTGTGAGATGAAGGGATAAACGCTTCACGGTGCTATTTTTTGCTTACCATTCTCGCAGCTTACAAAGCAGCTCTGAGTGCCTTGCCTCTTCCCATTGCTGTTTATTAAAACACTCTTTAATGAAATGGGTCAGCAAGATTGTGAGACACTGAGATTTTACCTCAGACTGAAAAGTCTGTATTAATAGCTTTAGAGAGCAGCTTGCTGGACAGTGGAGGAGCAGCATTGGTGTTTGAGACACTGATGCTGGTTAAATTGAATTTTGCGGAGCTCTGAAGATGAGAAGCTCTGTTTCGGAGCAGGACTGCTTTCCGCTGTGTATGCTCACTTCTTTGAGGATTAGATTGTGCGTTGCTGAGGTAATGGACTGGCCAAGTTGGTATTACTTTTGAGACAAGCTATGCGTGGTAATTTTTGAAGAGAGTATCAGTAAAGGCTGTTGTGGCAGGGATAGCGAGTGAGGAAACACATCACTCCCATGCCATGAGTCACTCCCACCCTTTCAAAGAGTCTGGGCAAAACATAGCTGGTCAGTGGGGGTCAGGCAGGAAAGGATGAAAGGGATAGATCGGTGCTCGCGGTGGAGTCTGTAGTCTGTGCAGCAATTCAGGTTCAGAGTCCCCTGTTCATCATCTTTGATCTTTTGAAAAGACCAGCAGCAGTACACTCAACTGCTAATTAGTTGCCACCATAGCTCATGCTCTTACCATGTGGTGCTTCCTACTGGATCCTGTCCTAGAGCTGCTCTTCTCAACCAGGGCTGTTCACCGTTATTGGGTTTTGGTTTTCTTTATTTTGTTTTGCTTTTTAAAAGCCATCTAAGTTTATTCACAGAGAAAAATCCGCGGTCCTTGCAGGCAGTCCTAGAAGAAGACATCTATACCTGTGCTTGATGCCCCTGGGCTCCTTCAGGAAACTTCACCTGGGAAGAGTAGCTGCAGCACATCCTCTTGGCACGGTGCACAAGCCCAGCCCACCACCCTCTGCTTTCTGCACTGCCTGCCCGCAGGGCATCAGGGCAGGCTCACCTTATATTGCAGCTGCCAGAAAGAGATTAATCCAAGTAGAAAAAGAAGCCAAAATAATTACAGCCGTGAAGATAATCAGTGACCAGAGCCATTTGCCTATGGGTTTGGTGGGTCCTCTTATTCTTGAAGTTCCCCCATTAATGTCTGGGGGTCTGGTTTCTATCAGAGGTGTCTTTGCTCAGCCAGGGGCTATATTAGCGCTGGAATGGATAGAGAAAATTCTGTGTCGAATAGCAAATGAGGCTAAGCAATCCAAACTGATTTATGTCCTTAAAAATCCATTACATGAAAGAGCTATGAATGGATGGCTTGATGCTTTGGTGTAAGGAAGAGCAGCCTATTCTTCTAGCTGGGTGAGCCTCTAGGTTCTCACCACGTGGTGGCCTCAAATGTGCTTTGAATATGTTTTCAAACCTTCTAATATTTAAATAGAAGGATCTGATGGGATAAGAGTAGAAAAGCTTGTTCTGCCTGTGAGAAGAATCAGGCCCAGAACAAAGCTCCTCTGTCTGCACTGTTGAACAGGGCTGTCACTCCAGGAGGTCTCACAAAGCCCACGCTACTGATATTCAGGTTTTGAAAATATGCAACAGTCTAATGTGCGATGGCCAGAAAAGTGATGACTCTACTGTAGATACAATAAGTATTGATTAAATGTATTGTGTTGCTTCTCTGTCTGGTGAGATTAGAAAGGGAAAACATAAGATTTAAATAGAAAACCATTTACTTTCTCAATAGCTTTTACTGCCTCTGTGCTAAATTTAGTGGTAATTGAGTCTCTGTGCTTTTGACAATGTGCTTTCTTCTCCCGGTAGCTCTTTCCCAGTGGTCAAGCCTTCGGCAGAAGCACAAGGGTTTCCCAGGATCAAGTAGCATCGTAACAAGCAGTGGTTCATGTTATCCTGTAGTACAGGGATTAGTCTGAGACATGATCTGAGAAAAACCTTTCTCTTTGTTAGAGGGCTTGGGTTCTTGTGTCTTGAATGGGTAAGAAAACTTCCATGAAAAAAACCTTCATTGTCTTCCAAGTACGTAACAGGAAAATCTTCTGTTTATAATAGAGATTCAAGTATCTGGTTAGCTTCTTGGATTCTGGTATGAAAGCAATAAATTATAAAGAATCCATGCCAGTTTGGACTGGAACCTCCTTTGGATGAAAGCAAGGCTTCCTTTTTGGTAGTTTGCTCTTAAAATGGTATTTTATCACTAAGCAAAAAAGAGTCTGATGGAGAGCTCGAAGTTTAAAATTACCCCAGTCCATCCCTCCCTTTCACACCAGGGAGCCCAGCACAGTGGGTGGAAGGGATGCTTTTCCTTTGCATGGCTGGTACCTGCTGGTATGCTCAAAAGTACTAAAATGTTCTTTGCAATCTTTCAAATGATGAGCATTGGCTGGCTCTGAGAGGTTACAGAGCATTATTGATCTGACCTTTCCTTCTCATGGCCAAAGTTTATCCACTTGTGAGGAGTTTTCTGCAGAAGTAGTGATTTGACCTTTACTGCTTTCAGCAGTTCATGATAAATGGAGCAGATGAACACCCAGTGCCAACATTTGCTTTTTTTAAACCTGGATCTCCAGATTTTGACAGATATATCCTGTTAATACTGCAGTTTCCAGAGATACAACCGTAGCATTAAGGCAGCATCTCCAACTTAACATTTATATAACATTTCACTATAGCTTCCACTCTTGCCCCGCCATACGCACACACACACAAATGGAATCTGTAGGGATGTGACTCCGTGACCATTTGACCTTTTCTTCAGCTTTTCAGTTAATAAAGGTCACTTCTGTGACCTTACTGAATCTTGGCAGTGGTTCTGTGTTGTGATAGTGGTATTTCTTGCAGCCTGGCAGTATCAATCCTGGAAAAAATGGGATGTTTTACTCGCAGGCTCAGCTGTGAAAGATCTTGGGTGTTATGGGCTAACTTCAAAAACTGAAGGCACTATAAAAGCACCTTGAAAAGAAGAGAAACAATTGGACAGGTTCTTTCATGTGTGAACCTAAGGGCTCTGTCTTGCTTTTTAATGACAGAAAACTTCAAACTTCTGGTGATTTGAGGTTTATGTCCTTTCTGCCACTTGGATGGAGGAAATTTGAAAGGAAGGTTCCTTGCTGTGTTCTTTCTGGCATTTCATGCTTGTGAGTTCAGCCATGCTCAGTTTTGCTCTTGGGAACCCAACAGAGAGGCAATCGTGTCCTTCATGGCAGAGATCTGTGTGGTGACACTGGCCAGTGAGGAAAGGGGTTTTCTTGTCACTAAGTATTTGGGTTTTATTGTACTTGGAATAATTACAGAGCATTCTTGTTTAGTTTGGAGAAAGGGTGGATACGGAGCTCCAGAACAAGGTTGTGTTAGTATTTTCTAATATAGCTAAGTAAGAGCCAGCACTGGTGACACTTCCTCTATGGGTCTTCAGTGAGTGAAGAGTGGTGTGGACTTGGTTTTTTCTAGGTTTTTTGGTTTTGGTTTTTTTCCTGAAGCTGTCCGCACTCTCAAATTACCATTATCACAGTGTGCAAGCCACAGCCATATTGCATCATGCACAGCAAATAAATTACGATCCCAGCTGTGCAGATTTTTGTACTTCAAAACAAGCCCACATCAGTGTCCCTCAGACTATCTGGCTTTGCACCCTGTGTCAAAGCCTTCAGACTCTCTGCTTGTTGACCAGCCAGGCTCCTCTTAGAGCACAAATTAATAGGCTCATTAGTGGAAAGAGAGACTACGTGTTCTGCCTGCCTGATTCACTAATGATCCTCAGGTGTCTTTCTGCTGATCCCCATCGTGTAATGAGAGAGATGAGAAGTATTTACAAGAATATATGAAACTGGTGGTGTGTTTTTGTCTTTGCTCTGGCTGTTGCTAGAGAGTACATCCAGTGTGGTCTTCTGCTTGCTGTCAGGGACAACATTGCTGGGAGTGGTGGTGTAGCTTGGGGAAGAAGGAGGGACACCTCTACATCCACCAGCAGCTCCAGCAGGGGCATTGAGGGCAGCTTTATTCCCAGATCAGCTCCCACACCATTGCTCAAGATTTTAATGGGACCTAGGGGCTAGGTCCAAATCCACCTCCTTGAAATGGTGACAAACGTCAGTGTTAAAATGAATGGGTTGGTTTCACCTTTCCCGTGTGACACCATCTGGGGCTGCTTAGTGTGTGCAGTTCTTTTGTTTGTGAACAATGTGTTTTATTTTTTTTTTCTCCCTTCTTTTTTTTATCTGATCCTGTGATGTTTGGAAGATGGGGCCTTAATTTCCTGTTGTGTTGGATCTGTCTTTTAAAGCGTCCTGAGATTGTATGTTCTCAGGAAACTAAGAGTATGAAAAGGCCCCTTCTGCACATTTAATCTGCAATAATGCAGTCACAAACCTCAAACTAAGGGGGCAGAATTAACAAACCAAATCAAGCCAATATTGTATATTGCGGCTATTATAGACTGACCATGTCTGGCAGTATTAGTTGAAGATACTGGAGTTCATGAAGTCACCTTCAGATTTCACAGCAAGAAAATTCAGTGGACCAAGACAGGATGTTGCAGAAAGCCAGCCTGTCCAAAGGACAGGCTTTTTACTCTTATTGCCAAATCAAACTTCCCTGGTATGTCTCAGCTGGGATTATTTGCTGTTAGGTTCTTGGCTGAGCAGCAGCAAGTGCAGTTTTACATCTTAGGGAAAGCTGTAACCTGTTAAAAACTTCAAGAAGTTATAGTCTTATCAGAGTAGGGACTCCCACAAAGTCAGGGTTTGGGTTTTTTTTTTTTTCATCGCTTTCTACTAGATCTCAAATATATAGATATATGGCAGGTTTCAGTTAGAGAGTATTGCAGTAGCATAAGTATAGAGGCTGGGAGTTGTGTGTCTGCTTGGGTAGAAAATCTTTGAGGAGGAAGAGCTTTACGAGCTTTTCAGGATGGAGCAGCCCCAAAAATTACAACAAACAAAAAATTTGATATTTGAACGAGCTTTCCTGCCAGCTCTGGGTCAGCCCAGTGAGGCTGGATAAAACTGCTGCAAGCTGAGGAGCAGAGTTATGGGGACACAGAGGCTTTTGAAGAAAAGATCCATTTTAGTCTGCCTCCAACATTTGTGATTAACATATCCCGACTCTTGTTCTGTAGAGTGGCAAGTCTGCAAAATAAAACAGAACTGCTCTGGAGACAATCCCATTTTCCACTGTCCATTAAACATTGGTACGTGTATATTCTCTGATTACTTGAAAGCACCTTAACAACTAAGGACTGATACATGTGGCTAGGGCTGAGGGATCTGCACCTTGAGAGGAATCTGTTTCGCACTGGTGCCACAACTGGTGTGACTTCAAAAGAGATGTGGGGCTCCTTCAAACCCTGTCGATCCACAGTACATCCAGCCCCAGCATTTCAAAGTCTCTGTGAATCCTGTCCACCACTGCCCTCCCCCTTCCCCCCCGCCCCCCAAAAAAAAGCATCGATGGGAAAGCCTGCAAGGAGACTGGGGTGCCGGGGTGGTCAGGAGCTGCTAGAGCCATGTGCTGGCTCAGGGCTTCCAAGAAAGGATTCAGGGTCTTATCAGCCCTAGTTGAGTTTTTCTTAATTTCTTTTTTTCTACTTGAAGCTTTGAGGTAAAATGGAAAAAACTCTTAGCACAATGTGCAGCAGAAAGCCAAGTGATTTTTTTTTTTTCCCCTTTCTTTTGAACCAAGCAAAGCAAAACCAACAACCCCCTGTGGCTCTGTCTGATTGACATTGTCTAAAACCATAAATATCTACAGCTCCATCACCTGCAGCTTTTCAGTAGGTGCTTTTCAAGCCCCGAGCTGCATTTCAGCACTGCAGGAGTGCTGAGCCTTACACTAGCCAAACGAGGCTTTAGACTTGCTTTGTCCTGGAGGGTTTTTTCCCCTCCCTCCTGTTGCACTCACCTTGTCAGGTCTGTATGGGTGGATTTACTTGAAGATCACAGAAGAAACAACTTTTTTTTTTTCCTCTACTCTTGGTACTGGTTAATCTGCTCAGCATGCTGATTTATGCAAGATGTGTTAAAAAACTTCACTTGGATTCTTCTTGGTAGTATACATCTGTAATAGTTAGAAAAATTATTGCAGTAAAAATAGCAGTAAAAAAATAGCCATTTTGTCCTCTTTTGTCATTGTTTCCAAATGCGTGTTTGGCAAACAAATGGTAAACTGTCAGGTTTGATAAGTAAAATGCTGCATTATAACATCATGCAATTTTGCAATTTGATACAGCATAAACCCTGTGCAAAAGCATGAGTACTGTGACCCTGACTTAGGGGGCCTTTGATTATTTAAACCTTGATACCATTGTCCAGGGTGATACATAGGAATGCACAAGAGAAGATATGTGTAGGAAAGAAAAAGAAAATCTGGATGTTGGCTCCTGAATTTTTTTCTCTCAGCCCAAAGGATCCGCAGCCCCTTTGTGCATGATTTCTCCTCCAACATAAGTGTGCAGCTGAATCTTCAGGCTGAGCCCAGCCTCCATCCGTCCCCACCAAGCCCAAGGTCTCTGCCTCTCACTGGTTCCAAGCTGAGCAGAGCAGAGACCCCCGCAGGGGAGGTTGGGCTCCATTTCTCTGGGAATATTTCAAATATGACAATATTATTACTGCGCTTTCCTCAGTGACCACTGCAGTAAAGCTGGGTATTAGAAGGTGAAACTAAAAATAATTGTTGGTCTAATAAATCAGGATAGAAGATCAAGACCACAACGAAGAATCACACGGCAAGATACTGAAAATTTCTGATGGCATTTCAGCTTCTGCCTCGAGCAAGCTGCAAGACATAAGCTCTAGATTTGTTTTTAAATATTTCTTCTTATTTTCTTTCTTTTGGGGCTAACCTGTTGATGCAAATTTGTTACCTGATGGTAGAACTATAGGAAAAATACAAATCCTTAGATGACCTTTCAAGTTTCTAGAACAATTTGCAATATGAAAAAGAATAGCTCATGGGTAGATGGGGGGAAGAGAATTCAGACCTGAATAAAAACTTTTTTTGTGAGATTTTTTTACTTCTATGCATAGATGTGAGTGCATGTATGGATATATGCGTAGTACATATAGATGCACAGATGAGGTATAAATAAGCGGACATAAAATTCGAGAATCGAAAGACAATTACAGAATGTTTCTTATCGGACCCTTTCCCTCTGTGAGGGGAGAAAAATAACCCTGCAGTACTCTGTGATAATACCAGGAGGAATTTTATTGTGGTAGTGGATCAGCCAAACTGATACACATCTGGTGATAAATGACAGGCAGCATTTTCCCATCATGCTTAAAACTGGTCTTGAATCTTGACTTATGAGACTGGGATCTAGCATGTAGTTTTTCCTTTCCATTTGCATTACATAGCTCTCATCTTCTGACTGCACAGAATTTCCATTTTCATAAGCAAAATCAAATTCATTCTACTCTTAAGGAAGGTTGTGGGAGGTTTTTTGCTGTTGTTTTTTTACCAGGCTTGAAGTAGAATATAGAAAACTGGAATATGTTTACTATTCAAGGTCTAAATGATTAAGAAATGTTTTTTGATAGGTGTTTGAAGTCTACATTTCTGTTAATATTAAAACACTTCTCATAAACAAATGCTGAGTGGAACAGATGCCTCTGTTCAGGTCGATGAATAATGAAGCAAGATATCCTTTCTCCCTTTGGAGCTCTGAACCGCGATAAGCATGATTATCTAGTTGTAAACTTGCCATTAAAAAGTATGGGTGTATGAAATGGCACTAGGTGACAAACTTAGATATTCTTTCCTTTGAACCACATTCATAAAAATGTAGATGTCTTACTAGAACCTAATTTCTTTGCAAGCCTGACCTGAGAAACGCACTTTTATTTCCGGATTAGGTCAATAAGTACACCCAATTACCACTTTGAAGTTTCACCTTTGGATGATACAGTGACAGTAAGCTTTGAAAATGAAGTTGCTGTTACTCGAAGGTTTATTTCATGCCAAATCACCTGCCAATATGCTACCTAGTTTATCTGATTTTTTTTTTTTATGTCCTTCTATGGCTTTCTGGAAAAAAGGGGGACATGAGCATTGACAAAGTTTCTTGAGGGTGCTACATCATTTGTGTTAGCGAGGGTGGCTGATTGCAAAGAGTGGCTGAGCCTGTGAAGGGGCATTACATTTGCAAACAGAGTTGCCTATGGTCAATGTAAATTGATGCGTGTGTGGGGGGAAAATCTGTATGTCACATATAAAATGATGGGTTCTGAGCCGATGGCTACCACAAGGGAATGAGACTTTAGCACTGTAATAGATATCTGGATGAAAATGTCAACTCAATGCTCAGGAGGAGTAAGAAAAGGAAATATAATCGTAGTCATTATTAAGAAAATAACAGAGGAGAATGTCATGATGTTATCCTGGTGTTCCTGTATGCAGTAGTGCCCCTGCATCCCAACAGAGCAGAGCTGGAAACACTCTGAAGGAAGGTGGCAAATGAGATCAGCTGTAGAGGAGCCTCTGTACGTGAATGAATAAGCAAGAGCTCTTCGGTCTGAGAAAAAAAATGAGGCTAGGCTTGATAAACGATTTATAATCATGAATGTAACGGAAAAGATGAACAGGATCAATTGTTCACTGCCTCTTCCACTAACGGACGTGAGGCACATCCCATGGAGCTGGCAGGTACCCAGTAGAAGATTAGTAATGGGCAGTGCCTCTTACTTTGATGTGTACCTCCCCAAATGATTGCAAGGGGTAACTGCCTGTCTCCCCTTCAGATAAAACGGCTCGAATAGCTTCTAGCGGTTTTTCACAACCATGTTAACGGTCCAGGCTTACAGCCCCTCAGCTGGGACATTTTTTTTGTCTGTTTTTTCTGTTCTGAAATCTGTTTGTCACTCAAGTATCTCCTTTGGGGAAAGAAAACCAGTAAAAGTCAGAAATAAAGTTATTAAACCATAAAGTGTTTGGCTAGAATTGTGTTTAAAATATGAGGGTGAGCACATTAATCTTCTTCTAAATTAATAAACAGTAGTTTACAACCAAAGATATTGTATGCATGCCGATTACTTTATTAAGCAATATTTCACAGCCATTAAAAAAGTGGAGGCAGTCGGCTCCATAACCAGACTGTGACTCTCTCTAGGCAGGGAGTAAGATTCAGATTTTGAGAGGTGAGATATTTTGGGCCCATGTGAAAGTGTTAATTTAAATAAGTGAAATCACTCAATATAACATTCAAAGAACAAGAATGAGCTTTTCCTGTTGGCAATTATAACTGTAAATATAAAGAATGAAATTGTTTAGATGACTTGTTCAGTGTCAGTTTGCTCAGCATTAAGACTTACTAACAGGGAAGCATAGATAAGGCAGCTCGGGTAATCCAAATGATAAATTATTAAAATTCCCATTAAAAACATGGAACTAATATTTGGAGTTATACTAGTGTGCTGGGAAAAGTCTGTTAGTAAAAACTCCTTAATTGCAGTGATGCTGCCTCAGGCATTTGTTAAGTAAAGGAAAATCAGCCAAACTCTTGAAGCCAAGGTCCTTCAAGTTCACAAGCTATGGTACAAGTATCTGTCACCTCTGATGGTGCTCATTCCAATTAGGGACTTTAACTGTTGGGGGGTATGCAGCTGCTTGTGAATATTTTTATTTAATTCTCCCTGAAGCGCAGACACTCCTCCAGCAAAAGCCTAAAGGAAGAAGCTGGGCGAGTAGCTGGCCTGACTTCTGGGAAAGGTAGCAACGCCCAGAAAAGAAAAGCTGAAACTGTAGGGAGTTGTTGCTGTTGACTTGTAGAGGGTGTGGACCTGTGCAGGGACTGCTAGGCCTATGGAAACCTTCCTGTTCAACAGACCAGTTTGTATGAAAAAAAACAGAAATTCCTATTGTGCATCATCTGCGCCTGAATGAGAACACATCCCACAAGGTTGTTTTATCAACCTCATAAATATTCACCATGACAACCCAGTTTCTAGAGTTACAAGAAACTGTAAATTCATTTGGGGAATTAGTGTTGGTTATAATAATTTGAGTATGGGGCACAAATATGTAAATAATTTCTACAGAATGATGATGCTAAAGCTATCTGTTGCTTGTTCTTACAAAGTACCAGTTATGCCACCTAACAGCAGTGAAGGGTTTCTGCTAGCACTGCCCAAGTGCCACTTCTAGCAGGGAAAATTACTATTGTAATTAATAGAAAAATTACTTGCAGAGATCTGATCCAAGAACCACAAAGCAATTAAGCTCAGGAGAATCTTCTTTTTTCCGTAGAACTAAAGAGAACAGAGCTTGATAACTAATTTCTCTAAAGGTGAAGTTCTATTAGGAAGTTCTCAGCATTTGGGACTCTTGTGCATGGAAACAGTCTTTTCCCATTAATTTTCATTAAACTATTGTATTCACACAAGTCCAGAGTGAAAGGAAGCCATATGCAGCCAAAATGATGCTTGAAACTATTTAAATCCATATTTTTTTCACTTTGCGATGATGGCTGCTAGAGTTCATAAATTACGTCTGTCTTCTGAATGCATCTGCTTCCTGGTGGAGAAATCTAAATTAGCACAAAACTTAATTTGTGTAAAGCTATTTCTAGTTAGATGGAGGTTCACCCTCTTCAAATTTTTTTTTCAGAGCAGATTTTCAAATCTCTTCTGAAAACCTCTACAGTGTCGTGGCCATAAATGTTCCTGGAGTTTTTTGTTTGTGGTGGTGTTTTTCTATGAGAGAAATCTTTCCTTTAAAAGTGTTTTGGAATTTCATTAATTTCCAGGAGGACAGAGATGGCCTGTGTCTAAAAGTGCTGCTCATTTCCATCTGGAAGGATATTTGCATCCCCTTTGGCCAAGCTGCCCTGGCTTTGCTGGATACCAAGTCTATCACTTTGTGTTTGGCCAAGGGGTTTGGGAGTTTTGGGGTAGACCAATGTGTGGGTGCACAAACAAAGTAAATGGGCTGGGTTTTTTTAGGGAACATCACTGAAATAATGAAAAATAACTTTGCTCCTCCCTGAGCTTGTATATTGATAATATCCTGATGCAAAACCTTCTGTGACAAGTTTGTAAGCCTCCAACCTGTGGACAAGCACGCTTGGGTGGAAGTGTTGATGTTACAGTGGGAGAGATGTGGACACTTGGGATGTTTGCAAGGATCTGCAGAGTGTGTTACTCCAGGAGGACAGCACGATGCTGCAGAGAAGGAGCTCCTTACTGTGTCGTTGATGCAAATCCCAGTTCCTCTGCAACCACTGCTTTCCTCTCCCCACCAGGAGTAAGGACCTGCAAGGGGCACTAGCATTTCCACTAAAATGAACGATTGCTCGGCAGTTGCTTTTCATCCATAATTTTAAATACATGGAATCTCTGTACGCATACTATGTACAAAATTGTGCTTAAAAATGAGTGGGTATTTTTTTTTTCCCTCTACTCTCTCTTTTCCCTTTATTAAGGGTTCAGAGGAGAATTTGCAATTTGTCATAAAAAGCGTAACATGAAATTCAGGATTTACTTCTGGGCAGAGTACTCGCAGCCCCCTGGGAGAGCATGCGTGAGCAGCCTTAGTTCTTAACACAACAAGGAGGGCCCTGGAGTCCCATGGACAGGCATAACTTAATCGCAGTGACCCTCTATGTAAAGTGAAGCATAAATCATTGGTTTAAACTCACGCTTGGGTGTTGTTTCTGATTATAATTTAAATCTGCTGTACTTTTGTAAGGTGTAGGTCAAAGGAGGAAACTTGTTTTTAATGAATCACTTAATAAAAATGTCTTTCTGCTTTTCACCAGGAGGAAAAATCTGAATTTGGAATTGCAGTGCATTTTGCAGAGCTATTTATATTAATACTTACTATACATCAAAACTAACTTGGATAAATGGACAAAATTAGAATGTCTTATTTTCTTGTAAGTATCCTTAATGCGAGGGCCAATTTTCTCACCTCAGAGGAAGCAGTGAACCTTGGCTCCAACAAACCTCCTCCAATGATGCACACAGTGCGGAGCCATCTCCTCCCAGGTACCTGTGCCTTCAGGTGGCAGAGGCTGTTGTAATGACTTAGGTAGTCTTCACCACTCTTCATTTCTCCAAAGCCAGAGTAGGTAATGCAGCCAGAAGGAACGCACTGAATTTATTCTTTTGAAAAGGCAGCAGCAATATTGTTTACCTTGAGGATCCACCCACGGTAACTGGATTAAGATGGAGCTTGTACAGATGTTAGGGACAATTCCTAGAAATAATGGAATAAAAGACTCAGAAAAATGTTTTTAATCAATATTCTTATACGTCACGTTCAAATTAAGTGCTATAAGTTCTTTTTGCAATAACTTTCTCTGTTGTGTTTTGGGCTTTGGGATTTTTTCTTCTTTCTTTGTTGTAATCTTAATTCCTTAGGAGAAATTGTCTTGCAAAGAACTGTGAATATTTGGGAAGAGAAAGACTGGCATTATAAACATGTTAGGGTTTCCATTTGCTATTTTTAATTTGCTGATATCATTAATTGATCTGCAGCTCTCTGTAGCAGTTGTACATCCTACTACACTAACTTCTTACAGCCAAAGTAATTAGGAATGTGTGTGGGAATATTTTGGATTCTTTCTCTAACCTAAGGTGACATTTTAGCTACCAGAATTGCACCAAGTTCATGTTTACTCACTTTCCTTGGCAGGCTATATGGGGTTTTTTGACCCTTTCTGTGCTTGATTCTGTTATTTTGTTAAAAACACACCATGTAGCAAATAGCAAAGCTGAAGACTGTCCGTGAAGGATGTGTTCCTCAGTATCCAAGAGCATTTTGAAGCAGGTGCATTGTCTCTTTGTGCTCTCTGTCCTCAGTGGAGCAGTTGGGTTGGCAACCGTCCATGGGTTTGATGGAAGAAAGCTTGGTGGATTGGGTGGGAAGTGTCGGAGCAAAAGAGATGGTGACTGAAGGTGATGAACCTCAGCACCCGCAAAATGGGCTGTTTCTAGTTGATGTCTAGCCAAACCAGTTAGGACAGAGTGAATATATTATGATTAGATAACATCTTGTGGAAAATGTCTTGGACAGAGTTTGTTTGGCTTTTCCTTCTGGGATCTGGGGTTGATGGCAAGTGCAGCTCAATGCGCTGAATGAACCTGGTTGGTAACCCAAGCCATGGTGGTGTGGGGACATGGACAGAGGATGGCGAGCAACCCAAGCCCCTTGTCACAGTCACACCTTAACTTGAACCCAAGCAGGGCCAGACCCATATCTAGCTGCAAAACACCAGTTCCACTGCTCTTGCTTAGAGAGTAGACATAGTTCTCACTTTCTAGGTAGAGGTATTTTAAAGAAAAAAATAATAAACATTTTTTGAAATGTAATGGAAAGTGTTTCTGAATATACAAAAGCTGTTGATATGCATCGCCTAGGAAACCCACAGCATTTTATCCATCAGGTTCTTGCTACATGTGCTGGGGTGGCACTTAGTGCTTAGATTTTTCTCTATGTAGTTAAATCCATCAATGGATATTCAAATGGAGATGACCCCCTATCTTTGAAACCTAGCATCGAAGTGGAATGACTATCTTAATTTGGAGGTGAAACTCCCACCGGCTGGAGTTTCCTTGGGGCGGTGGAGGAGGTTACGAGTGCTGGGGAGCCACAGCTGAATTCGTGGAAGGGTCATGGAAAGAGCTGTTGACTTCATTTGTAAATAAAGACCCAACAGCGTGTTTTTCAAAGCATTGTTGAAAAATATCCAAAGGCATATCTGCAATTTAGAAATCCGGCATATGCCCCAATGTCTCAGCAACAGATCTGGGCAGTGAAGTCATATTTCTAGAGACTTGCATAAAAGTAGCCATAGCAATGCTAATTTGTGTGTTGTCTAGGGAGCAAACACAGATCATCAGAACAAGACTAATCTTCCTTTGCGTTTTTTCTAATAAAAAGGAACACTAAATAATTAACATAAACAAATGAAAACTAATTTGCCAATTTTTCATTTCTACCCAATTGCATGATCCATGTTAATGAATAATTTACGAGTCAGAAACGAATATAAAATTAAAATATTTCTCTGGGGTCTGCTGTACATGTTATCTGAACATCTGATCTGACTAGTCGTTTATATATATCTATTTAAAAAGAAAAAAAACCCAGCATCCAGCATGAACCAAGCTGTAATAAAAAGAGCTGCAGACTCCAGAGGTTTTACCGTTTCCTTATAGACCTGGGATCATTTGTCTGAGGCTGTTTTTGAATTATTCATATAAACTCTTTGCTTTCAGAGATTGAATGCAACCAGCTTCTATCATATGGTTTCACATGCTGTTTTTTGTTTGCATTTAAGTTTTTTATGGGGTGCCCTTTATTCAAAGGCTCTGCTGGATGCTGCAGGATTCTATCAGCCACACATTAAACATTAAGAACCTGTATTGTGGTTAATACTGAGGGTTTCACACAGCAAATAAGGCAGCTGGTAGGAGAGTGAGCCAAGGAAACAAGGGAATGTAATAATTGAAGAGCTAATAGACCTTGGAAATAATGCCATGGTTCTGCTTTGACTTTGGAGTGCTACCACCAAGGAAGAAGTATTTATTATTTTAGCTCCAAATGCTTGTGCTGATTATTAAGAATTTTCTGCATCCCAGTGCCCCAGACCTACCTAAGGCTAACAGGACATTAGATTGGTGTTTATATAGAGGCACTGGTGTCAGTGTCTCTATATTAGCATTTTAGTTTGGATCCAGAAAGTGCCTTTGAAACAAATTTCCCAATTGCCCTCCTTTGCTGTGCTTGGACTCGGAGCATCTCGCACTGCACAAACTGTATTTGTCACAACTGGAGCTCAGCTGAGAGCCACTGGTGGGTGTTTGCCCCTCAGACAAGGTTGCTGGTATCCTTAATTGTTTATCAGCCTGTTGGTTTTGCCATGCAAATCTGCTTCTGTTCCATCCCTCTACTATTTAACAGACATTGTCATGGGTCCAACCAGGGCATCACACCACCCCTCCAACCTCCCTACAAGAAACTCATGATGCTACAGGGAAGTGCTGTGGTTTGACTTTCCCACCCCTGCCCGTGGCTAAGCCAGTCTGAAGATGGCAAAAAGGGAAGGGAATATTTTCCTGACACTACTGGTTCTCCTTAGATCCTGAAATACAGGTGTTGATTGCTCTCTTTGTAATTAGAAGGACACATTTTGGGTTGTAGCTATCTAGGCTGGATGACTACACAGTGCTTTAAATTTTGCTTCTGGGATATGGCTTAGTTGGCAGACTTCTAATTTTTCTAAATAAAACTCAAAATGTCAGTGTCTGAATATCTTGCTAACAATATTCTGGTCAAAAACAAGGCAGCTCTCTGGGAGATTATTTTTGAGGAGGGAAAGAATTTCCTTTTACTATCTTTATTTTCTCCTTAGTAGCTCAAGGACAGAATTTTCACAATATTACTTTAACTTCCTTTTAACTATCGAATACCAGCATCCTTGTGTAAATAAAGCATTAGTACCTTAGTGCCATGAGATGAGCAGCATTCAAAACTGTCAACCAGCTTAAGCTACTGCTCTGTGTTTCACTTGCCCAGTGTCAGGCATATAGAAAACTGTCTTGATTCTTGATTTTTCAACCGTTTTCTAACTCTGTCAGCTTTTGAGATGAGAATGAAAACCTAAACCAAGGAATAACAACAAAGAATGAAGAGTTACCTAAGAGATTGCAGAAGATTAAATAGAAAAGGGGAAATTCTGATTTACAGTTTAATTGATTTATGTGGTTTACAGTCAGTGATACAGCATGATCCATCCTGCAGATAAATAATACATTTGGGGCAAATTCTCTATGGTCCAGGCTAAGCAGTACTTTGCAATATAGTAATAGCCCGCCACAAACTGGACTTAGAAATTGCTCAGTGACTGCAGCCAAGCTCCGATAGGGATGTCCTTGGCTCAGCACTTCAGAGTGATAGGAGATGTGACAGAGCCCTGCCTTGTATCCTCATAGTTGTACTTCGATATGGAGCTGCTACATCAAAGGCCGCTTATGGTGAAAGTTGAAGCTTGGTGCATGGAACGCTGAGACTTCTATCACGTGCTGGAATTCTTCCTGATTCTGGACAACAAATTACCATGTTTTTCCAAGTCCTGTTTAACACAAAATTTAAGCAGATGCTCAAGTGTCAGCTGAAGCAGAAGGAATGTTTTTAAACTGGGACTTTTGTGTCAGTTGGGTGTTCAAATCCAAGCTGAGTCAGCTAAACTTGCCTTGAAAACCCTCCCAGTGTATCCCCTTCTCTGGCTTGCCCAGAGCATGGTTCTTCTGGATCTTTCCAAGAACCATTGACCTTTTTGAGACCTCTTTGCAGTTGGTTTTGTATTTGACATGTCAAGGCTGATGAAAAATGTCCCCTGCTCCTCAGTGCAGCCATCTGGATTACAAACTCCAGCTCCCTCCAACCCCCCTTACCACCTCTTGGGCTGCTCCCCACCCCATAAGCTGGAGCACTGCTTGTGGACAACCTTGTGAAAGGTTTTGGAGACCTAAGAAGTTAATCTCTCACACACATCTCAGAGCCTTCAGAGTGGTCTCTGGGGACATGCAGCTTGCTATTCTGCATTTGGTATTGGGGGGATTGGAGTGCAATAAAGGCAACAAGTTTAGGCTTTACTCAGCAAATCACATTCTGGTCAAGGCTGGGACATGTAGCTGACTTGCAATAGACACGACAACGCATATATGAAAAGTTTTCTGAATCTCAAATTCTTAATGGGTCACCACATGTTAGACCGAAGCAAATCGCTGAACTGGCTAAAGTACCATAAACTGTTAATGTTTCTATCAACGTTATAATGCAAAGATGTTGAAAGTGAGATATTCAAGCACTTAATATTCTTTGTTAGAAATGCAGTAATAGCACCGATAATCAGCTCTTAAGGCTAGTGTAATAGCAATCTTTAAACAGCAATGTCTGGTTGCAAAAGTTAGAAGGAAACATTTTTCTCTGTGGTCTGAAAATGTGCTTTTTCTGATGCTTTTCAAAGAATCATAAACCTGTTCAGAAAAACATCTGTGCATGGTTGCAAATGCTTTAGTGTTTTATCATGATGTGTCCAACTGCAGTGAAGTCTTCCAAGTAAGAAAAATCTTGCCAATGCTATCTCCCTCTTGATAAGCTCCAGGTGTGAGAAGCAGACCAAAAACATTTGCTGGGCAAGAGGAGGAGAAGAGAGCTCCTCTAACCTGCAAATGAGTTTCATCAGGTTTTCTCTGCTGATGGGTATCAGGTTAGAAGCATAACTTCTGGAAAAGCACTTACAGCAGGTTGCAGCCAGCTATTTCATTGTCGCTAATCAGATTTGTAAAGTGCCATCCTGATGTTTATCTGCTCCAGGTGAAAAGCATCGCTGCAGCACACAGGATGCAGTTGCTAAGCAACTGCCTTCAATTAAAACATCTTCTTAGATATCTGCAGTATATGAGAAATTAGATTTAACTCCTCAGGAGCTCAAACAAGAGCAACCTCTGAACCTAGCAGATACTGCTGTAGATCCCTCCTCCTGTACATCAGTGGTTGCTGTCACTTCACCTGTAATATAAAACTTGGGAGTGGTGTTTTATTTCTCTCCAGGTTAGCGATGTGTCTCTTGCACATGCTTATTAAATAATAATAAATAATAAATATTTTTTATTAAATATTTTTGGAGTTGCAAGCGTTTTGCTAATGTCAGACAACTCTGAGGAGGGAGAGAGGCTTGAATCAACCTCTGACCTCAGGATTTATGGACTTTGGCCTCAGAAGCATGAAAATTCAAAAGGCTCAACCTTAGCCTCAAAACGGAACTCAGATCTAAGTGCTGGAAGAGTGCTCATTTAAAAAGAGCTCTGAGGAGATGACCTTTTCAAAACAGATTCAAGCCTAGATTTTGAAAGGAGTTTACCATCTCTGCCCATCACCACCACCCACCTCTGCTCCGTGGGCCCCGGTCCATGGTGGTCAGATCTCGTCCCTTTCCCTTGTTCTGAGGACGCCAACACGGATGGGCTGTTGTCATGTTCTGACTCTGTGATGCCCACCTTTACGTCAAACTTGGAAACCCAGCCTTTGCTTCCTAAGCACCACAGACTCCTCGGGTTTCCTCCTAGAAGGAGTTTATTGGGAAGAGCTGTCATTTTTACAGTGCTGTTTCCAAGCCTCCCTACATTGGTGTAGAAATATGAGGGGTTTCTTTTACAAACGTGAAATACTTGCTGCTCAACTCTGTGGTGTCCTAAATTCCCTGGCTGGTTTATTGGGTTTTTTGACTTTCACTATAAAATCGAGAGTGCTTGGGAAGGTCAAGTGCTGCTCAGGGATGAGGAGGGAGTGGAAAGGGCCTTTTATGTTTGGAAATTTAATAACATTAAACTCTAAAAATCCCATTTTCTAGTCTCCAAAGTGCTCAAATGCCTAAATTTAGTTAAAAACTAATAGAATCTGAGTGCTTTTTCTTGCATCTTATGAAAAATCCCACCTGAGCTGTTTCTGTCTTAAGGTCCCAGGCAGGAGCACAGCTTTGTTGTGGGAGAGATTTCATAGTCTTTGTGTATTCGAAGTTTACCTCGAGCATTTTGTTAAGGACCTGTGTAGCTTTTGGAGACGCCCTGACAAGGCCAGAGTATTCTGCTGCTTCTCTGAAATAATCTCTTAATTGATTTCCTGGATGAAAGTGAGCCTCTTGAAGGTGTTAGTAGTGGAAGTTTCCACGAGCTGAATTTTAGAACTTGATACTAAGATGCATAAATACAGAAAAGCAGCAAACCTCTGTTTTGAAATATTTTTACAAGGTCCAATGCCTTCACTCTTTCTGCTCTGTTGAAACACCCAATGCTCAGCATCCTCCAGGACCTCAAATTACATAACAGAAGTAACTGGAATACTGAATAACAGCAGAAATTTAGCATAAGCTGTGAACTAAATCCCAGGTTTTTAAATGAAATAACTTTGTATACCTTTTGTTGTCTTTTAGTACTTGTTTTTTTCCTTGTCATTCTCAAAAGAGAAGTCTGTGTGGTTGCTCAGCTGCTGAACAGAGTATCCCAAAATTTGCAATTATGTTTAACTTTTATGCAGAAAATTTAGTAGGTGGATTTCGATAGGTAGGCTTGCTCTGAATCTTGCTATGTTCTGTGATTATATTTTTTTTCTCTAGCATTCACATTAGCTATAGCTAATCTACTGAAAACACAACTGAATAGTTTTGTAATTTGCCTCTGAGACTAATCTGTGGCCATCTTTTTAATGGGATTGTAAATTATACGCACTTTATAAAGGGACCACAGTAGACTGAACAATAGTGTTAATGACTCCTATCAAGAGCTTAACTAGGAAGGCAGGGTATAGAGGATGAGATTACTTCACCGGTGAGATTGCCATGGGAACATCATTATGGCTTGTCTAATTAGCTCAGTGCCATTTTATAGTGGTTCCCAGCAGTCCTACAAAAGTTAGAGGAGTTCCTGCTGTGATCCCCCTCTTAAGTTGCTCTGTGGCTGTTCCCAATTGTGTTGGGGTAAAATGCCAGGGCATAAACAATCTCTTTTTGAAAGACCTGAAAAAAATCACTTAGCAAGGTGTTCTGTGTGTATGAAGCATCATACACATGGTGAGCATTCTGCCAACACAGGGTCCCTGCCTTGATAGATTCGCTCTCCTGTTTCCATACAGCAAACTGGAGAGTGAAGATAAGAAAAAATAAATAAATAAATACATCCTTGCTAAAGTAAACTGGTGACTTTTGTGAGAGGTTATTAGTTGGAGCTGTTGGCTCTTGCAAGAACAGTAGCTGATGGGGAGCCCATGTTGTCTCCCTGGCTTGCAGCTCAGCATGGGCAAGATGGTAATGACGGATGGATGTAGGGTGCTCTTATCTTAACCTTGAAATGCTGCTGGGGTTGGGGTCCAGGTGAGGACCGTGGTGTTTGCTTTCCCCTAGGTAGCCCTTTTGCTGATCTCCCTACTGATTTAATTGGCCTGTGCGTGCCTCTTAGCATCATTATGCCCATCTGGAAAATAGATATGCTGCAGATTGACTTCTTGGAAGTGCTGAGGAAGTTTTATGGAAGTCAGATCTGCACAGAAAAATGCAACTAAGTCTTTTGTTACTGCCTGATGTCTGGGATGGAACATCTGGAGCAGATGATGAAGGACATTGGCTAGGCTGGATGCAGGGTGCTGTCCTGTAGGAGGGATTTAGCCTTGGAGGTCTTTTTCTCTGTTCCTGCAGCTGTGATGATCTTTATGACTGAGCAGTTGCTGGCTGCTAAATATAAAATATTTTCCACTTGTATTAGAAAATATCATATTATATGATCAAGAGATGATGGGGATGGAACGGAAGGTAGCACAGGGATGGAGACTGACATAACTTGTGCTTACTGTCTCTAGCAAGCACAGCACAGCTGGTCCATTAATAAGTGGATTACAGGTTTGTTGGTGTGCTTGCATAAATAGTTATAAGCATCCGAATGAGTGAGTCGCTTCATTATTATCAGCACAGAAAAGCTATTTCTCATGTTGAAGACAAACACAAGAGTATTTGCTGGAAAAGACAATATATATAAAGATTGAGATCCTAATCAAAACTGCTCAGTCTATAGTTCATCCTAACAGAGAAAATAGTGTTTCTGTGAATGTAAATATTCTTCCATGAACCTAAAATCTATAGATGCAGCTTTTCAGAAATCAGACCTTTGGTTACGGACCAAATGCGTACTTCTTGGCCTAATTGGGACTTTCAGAAATGTGAGAAGTATAGAATAGCATTTCTCTAATAGATGTGTGATTATTGTGTTTTTTACAGTAACCTTCTGATTCCTAAACTAGTTCATCAGTCTTCTTTTTTTTTGGTGAAAATTAGTAGACAGTACCACATGCTGAAAAGCTGAAAATTGGATTAATATATTTCTTTTCAGTTTTAAAACAGTCATCTGTTGTTGTCATTAGAAGTAATAGGCTCATGAGCTATAAAAAGAGCTGCTTACTTTTTCTGGGGGAAAAAGCCTCCACTGGGAGTTCAGAAGATGGATCTGTCATGTCAGATTTTCCCCCTGCCTTCCCCTTTCTGGCATGCTGAAATCCACACTGGCTTGGTTGCAATCTCATCATATTCCTCTCAAAGTTAAGCTGGACTCAACTGTAATTTGCAATGAAAACCTTGGAGGGAGATGGAAGGTGGAGGTTTCTTCCAGTAGGGTGGGTTGGGTGTAGACTTGTATTCTTAATAAATTAACCCTTAGACCAAAACACTAATGTCCTTTTAGCAGGAATAATTCTTCAGCCCTTCAGAGAAAGGGTAAAGTAACGGTAAAGATAAAGAAAGTTGGACTGTTGGTGACACTTAAGGATGGACATGTCTCTTCTCCATGAAAGCGTCCCCCTCCATTCCCTGTGTAATCTGGCCAATGCTGTTCTCTCCAAGGTGCCACTTTTGTGCCATAAAGCAAAACACAACTCTAGGCTTGCCATTTATTTTAATTTCTTGAAGATTAAAGTACCATTCCATATGAACCAATACTGGATTGGAAAACTTTATTTATTCTGAAACATATTGTTATCAGGCTTTGTTGCTCTCTCTGCAGTGCAGTGTCTAAGGGCTGTCAGCACTGGTAGGCTTTGGCCCCGTTGCTTCTATGGCTCTTCCAGCACTGGACGTGCCTTGTTGGGATTTTTGGGGCTTCCCTTTGCTATCCAGGACTTTCAGGGAAGGCTGGTTGCTTTAACAGTGTGTGTGGTGGGATTTGACATTTCAAAATTGTTCTGTTTCATCCCAAATGGAAACTTGCTTTTGAAAAAATCAGCATTTCCTACAGCACGTTAGTTGCAATCTTGACCAGCTCTAGCTCTGGTGTAGGCCATCGCTGCAGTAAAGGCAACGTATCACGGACAATACGCAACACACGTTCTCTGCTCTGAAGCTGTGGTGATTCACACCAGGTTTTGCACTACTATGTCAGGTCCCATGCAAATAACGTTAAAACCCTAGATACGGTTGTAGCATCTCCTTGTCCCATAAGTGAAACATTTAGTGCCTGCTGCCACTTGTAGGGTAGCCATTATATCTGACTCCAGAAATTTCTGGACTTCAGTGAGAAATTAGCTTTTGTGCCATGGGTTTGAACCCCTGTGTGTGTGTGTACATATATTATTTCCCTGGAACTATAACCTATGAAACGCTTTCTTTGCGGAGTCTCCTATAGCATTCTTTTTGTTCCAGACCTTTTCCTCTCTGTTCAGATGGGCTGTAATTTGATGGCAGAGAAGCCATGATGTCAAGAGGCTTCATTCTCTCTAGTTGGTTCCCTTGGCAAAAGTTAAAAGCTTGCGTATTTCGAGGCAGAAGTGCTGCTGTTGAAAGCCCTGACCACAGTGACAATATCAGAAAGAAGCAGCTTTTTGAAAGGAATCTAACTTGGCTTTTTAATGGCATTCATCCTTGTGCAAGGTTTCCAGAACTGCTGTAACTATGAAATAATGTTCTGTAGCCGTGGTGCGATAGATTACTCTTCCTGAGGGCAGATCTGAAGGAAGGAAAAGAAAACAATTTATTGATATCACAGAGAGTGGAAAAGAGCTCAACAGGTCATCCTGTAAGTGCTCACATCCCCTGGGAGATGTCACCAGCATTGCTGCATTTCTCTTCTTGACATTTACACCTCCTTATGAGAGGAATTAATACATCAGCCTTCCTGAGCATCCTTATGTAGCCAGGATTGTAGCAAAGGGATTAGGCACGAGCTCAGTTCAAGTATATGAAGGCCAAGACCTTCTGCTTTTGTTCCCCGTGCTGGGTTTACAATTAGTGAAGTTTTGTATTGAGTCCTGCTTTGATTAAATGATGAGTGAGGAGAGCGCAATGTCGTGATCTACAAGATTGGGAAGAGAAACAGTTAGATGATATGTCCATAGGGTATAAAAAGGGAGGAAGGGCTTGACACAAAGAAAATGAAAATATGACCAATTCATCTGTTAAGTGACGAGTGTCCCACAAAATATGAGACAAACACATCCCCTGGGAATTTTAAACAGCAGTGAGTAAAACTGCATGAAATGATGCACAGAGGAGTTTACCTTTGGCACAACAGTAAACTCCCTGCTCTAATAGAGCTTTTCCTTCTCTGTCTCATTAAATTTTCAGTGCAAGGACTGAGGGACGTACCTACAACCCAACGTAGGGTTCCAGCTTCTGAAACCTGGGCCAGCCCCAGGCAGGTGGCAGGGCTGTGCTGCTGGCTGGGTTAGATGTGCACCACATGTGAAGGATGGAAATGGCTGATGGTACAACGGGAAAAAAATAAAAAACCAAAAACAAACCACAATGGTACAACAGATTTCTAAACACACCAAACTGACCAAGCAAGAAGCCACAAAAGGCTTGTCAACCAAGTGACAGTGTAAGGAGGACCTAAGGGGACCTTTGGAAAACTGCACCATATTCTGTAAAGGTATTAGCTAGTAAACTTATGGGGAAACTTGTTTTAGAAAAAATTCCCTGAGTGTTGGCCTGTGCTGGAGAATAGTGGAAAGCAATGTGGTCCTGCTTTTCAGAGAATAACCTAAATTGTAGCAATTGGACCCTACAAGCATAACTTGATTCTCAATAAATGAAGAAAATGCATATTGAGTGAAGTACCTCTTAAGTATCCAGAATAATGGAAACACGAGTAACAAACTGCAGGAGTTAATTGCTTAATGGCCACTGTTCCCATATGTTCTCCATTTATCAGATCCTCAGAAACCTTGCTGCAGCACCAGCAAAAACTCATTTGTGCTGAACAGCCAGGATGCTTAATGCTCATCTCAGTGGCACTGTAATTAGTGCCAACCTCTTTCCAGCTTGAAATGTTTCAGTGATGCCTGCCCTTTGTTTCCTACTCTTGGCCTCATTTTCTGCTCAGTGTGACAATTTCTTTCCTTGAGCAGTCCTCAAGTTTTTGCTGACATCTTCTTCGGCTTGTTTGGAAAGAGAAGTGTGTGGACAGTGCTCCCCAGGAGCAACACTTGTAGCAGAGGGACTGCAATACCCCTGCAGTGAAGGTGGGCCATGGAGGGGAAATACAGGCAGTATTTGATGGAAGAGTCTGACACTGTTTGCTATTAATTAGTGGCTGATAACCACATTCTATTTTAACTAGTCAAGATCAGAGCCCTGACGCACAAGCAAAAATTAAGAGCTGTTCCCCTCCTTGAAGATGTTGTGACATAAACAGACAAGATGCACACAAGAAAGGAGGTGGGAAGACCTAAGGTGCCATCAGAGGTCTGCAGCAGGTTAGGATAGAGGATCCGACCTGAACTTCCATGCTGTGTCTCCCTGCAATAACTAACCCACTTCGGTGAGGCTAGTTCATATTTTGTTTCTAAATCAGAATGTCAAACTTGTTCAAGTAGGTTTAGCTAACTCTACTGATGCCCAATTTTTTGTAAAGTGACCTGGCAAATTGTTCTGACGGCTGTGGACAGCAGAGCCCCTGTAGCTGTGTTAATCTTGTGCAGTTAATGTACTTGAACACTCACAGCTGAAGTGTTCAAGGTCTGTGTTGGGTTGCTAGAGCAAATAAAATAGGACCCTCCCCCTCCTACCTCCAGTGTAGAAAAGCCGCTATCATCTCGTGTGTTTTTTTGTTCCAAGATATGAAGCAGTTGTCACCATCTGACATTTAATTACCAGCTTTACCGGATGCTCAGTGTATTCAGGGTGTAGCACTAACTTTTATGTTCCAGTCTCCGAAACAGGATGCAGAACACTCCACACATCCCTGAGATGGGAATTAACGGACATGGTCTCACGTCTGCCCAAACTGAGGCTCCTTGTGCCTCTGATGGACCTCCATATTGGGCACACAGGTGCTACCACATATGCTGCTTTGGGGACATCCCCCCTGTTGTGTACTGGGAGAAAACAGGAGGTTTAGGGGGGCTGCTCATGTAATCCAGTGTGTTTCCCACAGGAGCAGCCCCTCCGTGCCGGCATGAATGGGTGCCCAAAATAGCAGTGAGTAAAAGCCTTCACCACAAAGGATCCTGATCTTTCTATCCTCTTTAGACTCATTGTATCCTGCTAAGAGGCTTAATTAACACACTGCTTGACAGACCCTGTCAGGCTGGAACATGGGTTCTACGTCATTTAATCCAGGAGCCGTGGTCTTCCCTGGCAAAACTGGGCAAACTAGAAATTAAAATAAATAAAATGAAAATGAATAAAGCCCGAGATACGTTCCCGGACACAAAAAGAATCAGAAGGGGGAGGAATTCTTTGTTAAATGAGAAACAAAATCTTAAAATTACAGATAACAGCAGACCTGGCTCAGAACAGCATTGGCAATGGACTTTTTTTCAGTAACCAAAAGCAGCTGGGGTGTTTGAAAAGCAGCTGAGGCTGCTGCTTCTGTGCCGGAATACAAATGGCAGATGGATCCGAGCTGGTGCTAAAGGTGGTTTAGCACTGTGTGTGCTGTTCCCAGATTGGCGCGACAGACTGGGAGAGGCGAGCAGCCGCAGAGAGAGCTTCATTATCTTGTATCCACCTCTGATGGCCACAGGATTGGAAAATGGCAGGAGGTGAGGACGTTAAAGCCCATAAATTGGCTTCCTAATAGGTGACAGAGAGAGCCATCAGGTAGCTTTGATGGGAGGATGGATCCTGCACGGCTTCTGGCCTTGATAGCAGCAGGCACTGCCGTGTTTCTGGCTTCAGACTGCCCTCGCCGTGCCATCGCCTCAGAGGTTGTGCTGGGAAAGGAACACTCAATTTTGGACATCTGTGTCAGTGCTACAGAGAAGAACTCATGTTTGCTTTAAATGCAGCGGTTCTGGAACAATAAGACAGGCTAACACATTCGCTGGCAAGAGTGGCTGTGACAGCTCCACTGATTTTTATTGATATTTCCAAACTAAAGCTCTGGGCACTAACTCCCTCCCTGCGGAGCACTGAGAGGTTGGTGAGACAGTTCTCCTTCGAGGCAGCGCTTGGGCTGTGTTCTACTCTGCTGTATTTCACCCAGGTGCTGTCAGGCAGCGCTGATGCTCCAGCCCCCTTCCGGCATCTTCCGTGTGCTCAGCACCAACCCTCAGCCTGACGCGAAGGGCGCATCCTGCTCCAACAGAGCAAGAGCAGCCGTGCCTCTCCAACGGAGGGTTTCTCCAGTCACTGGGGTCTTTCTGTGTCAGGAGGATCACAAACTGGCACCAGGCTGTTTCATCAAGTGACTTGCAAGTAAGGAGAGGAAGAAATGCACGTAAGTGGAAGTTTTTCTGCATAATAGAAAATCACCCTTCAACAAAATTTCAGTTAATATTTGGAAGAACACAAATGAAATAGAGAACTGCCCAATGCTGACATGTTTGAGTAACTGCTATACTTGCTCTTAATTATAAAACAAACAAACAAAAAAAACAGCCAAACAAAAAAAAAACCTTTTTACTGCTATTTTTGGGCAGTGGTTCTACTGAAATCAGAGCTTTCTCTTCCCATATCCTTCTCTGACCTCTCGGGAAGCACAGTTGTATATTAATTCAGCAGCAAGCTGCAGACCTTTTAGGCAGAGACACTCAAACAATAGCACACACATCCAAAAATTATTTTGAAAATTAATTTTTAATATGTGGCCTCTGCCCTGATTTCTCTGTGCTAGTCTAAACCCAAGAATGTAAATGGCTCCACTGACCTGAATGGATATTTTTGGGTATAGCACCAAAAAAGAAACCTTGCCTGCTACTGGAGATAAAAATATCTAGGTATGATGTAATGTCTTCAGATTCCTTTCCTTAGAATTTGCACTAATAACCAGTCTTCTTTGAAACAGATTTATTTGAAAATAATTTAGGGATTGGTGCATTTCTGTTATTTTAGATTTTTGCTCCTCTGCATCTAAACCTGCCTCAGCTGGCTGGCTGCCATCATTTCTACGGCTGGTCCAATGAGAGGTCGCATTTCTGTGCAAGTCCAAACAAGGACCAAAGTCTAGGGCAGCCTCTGGGTCCCTCCATTTAAAAAAAGACCCTGAAAACTGCTGAAGGCAGCTGGGTGAGGTTGCTAAATAATTTCATTGGATGTACACACATAGAGCTGGTCCTTGGCTGCTTGGAGCCAAATACAGCTGAAAAGAGGTGGAGGGACCCAGAATCTTCTTGCTCTAACTAAATACTGACAGCAAAGCCAAGCCAGGCTTTTATCATGTCAGAGCTAACTCAGCACAGCTTAAGACCGCTCTTCTACACAGGCTTCTCTCTGGTGAGAGTCTGTAGATTTGAGGTCCTTGGTCTTTTTTGTCCCCCAAGGTCACAGGGTTTCCTGGCAATAATTAAGCCATTGCAATAGCCTAGTTTCCTAAAAGTGCAGATTTACGGACTGAAAAAAAATTAATGCACAAAGTGTACACATTAAAGACTAGAAAAAGACACTCTAGTTTGCTCTTAACACCAGTCTTTCACTTCAAGGTTTCATTGCTTTTTCTTCCTTAGGTATCTATATGTGTCTGCAGTCAACTGCTCTAAATGTCTGTATTTGTCTGAAGTAGGAAAATGAAAGCTGCAGTAAATTTTACAATATGTTTACATTATAACAAGGTTTATAGAGGTATCATAATTCATCGTGTATTCCAACAGAAGTATGGATCTCTTCCAATTTAATTTTCTGAAGTTGACGTTTGCAGCTGGGTCAATCCTGGCGTAATCTGGGCGATCCGTCTCCTACTGCTGTGGGTTGGAAGAGCAGTGTCCTGGCTGGCGCTGCCACCCATCTGCACCAGGGGCTGAGGGCAAAGCAGCCGCATCGCTTGCTGTGGGTGCAGCAGCATGGCTAGCTTCATAAATTTATTTGCAAGGAGCAATAATCAATACTTCATGGTTAATGACGCAAAACTGAAATTAGTATAGATTTTATGTCTCCTTCTCTTCCCAATTATGCAAACATTGCTGTGTCCCTTCTGTAGTTGCCTTATATTATGGCTTTTATAAAGACTGTCTGGTGATGTTTAATTGAAAGACTGAATAGTCAAAAATGTCACAACCAATTTTGGTTTATTCTTTTTTTTTTGTTGTTCAGTCTCCACCCTGAGGTTAATAGAAAATGATGTCAAACACAAGAAATGATTTATGTAAGTCATGCAGGTTTTGTGACCCAGAGCTATATAAAGTCAATAGCAAATTGTTTCCCTATTCTAAATTACCCTACATAGCTGTGGGATACAGTGGAAAAAAAATGACCAGCGGAATAATATCGGAGAAGAAAAGGTTATCTTCTGAACTGTGCTTCAAAGAAAACAGTTTTGAAAGTTGCTTGGTTTTAATATGTCAGAAGAGGATGTTCCTCAGAATGGGGTAGGGGGGGGGAGGGGTAAAAAATAAGGGTGGGGAGAGGGCAAAAATAAAAAGAAGTTTCACAACTGGATTATTTCTACTGGCTGACGAGTGGTAGGCAGCAGTCAGATATTCCAAATCACACACAGGGCTTTATCAACTGCAGAGTGTCCACAAAATGGTCCTACAATGAGAGACACAGAGGGGCAAAGACTGGGGAAACATCTAACTTGTCATTTTGACAAATCTAGTTTATGCATAAAACATATTTTGCAGTAATAGTCCTGCAAAGGCTGGGAGGAAATGAAAGCTGTGTTAGGAGTAAATCAGCTACCAACTGTGATCTTCTTTCATGTTGAACAGGATAGAAACTTGTACAGAATTAGGAAGCGCCAGGTAGCATTTCTCTGTTTCACAAAATCGGCTTTATTTGGGAAAGCAGAAGGTAAAGCTGGCTGATCTGCTGTGCTCCTGGAGACTGCAACAGTCTCATTGGAAACAAAAATCTTTGATTCATCCTCAGGTCAGATAAGAGATCCAAGATGAAAATATCCTGGTTTTGCCTTTTTAATGTTGTTAGCCTTCCTGGGAATGCTGTATCTGTAGGCGAGGCAGGTGTGAAGTACATTACTCTCCTTCCTTACTCTCAGTAGCTTTTGCTTTTACCTTTGATTACTAACTTAACAAGCTAAAAGAAGATATGAGTGAACACCCTTCTGCTTTGCACAGACTTCCCAGCTTCCAGCATTGTTTAATTACCAAACATTTGATGTATAAACCCAAACCTGAAGGCACATCCTTGCCCCTCAGGGTGGGGATGCTCTTTGCATTGCAGCACAGGGATGCGTTCTGAGGGGTTCAGCATTTGCTTATCAGCCCAGATTTTAAGGAAGCTGGACATGTGTGCTCTGCGTGTGCATGTCCCAGCAATGCCATGGATTGTGCCCTGTGCAGGGACAGAAAGCTCAGCCCAGGAATTGTATCCCCTGAAGCACATGCTTCGTTGCAACCAGGTTCTCCTTCACCCCTGAACTCCCACCCCTCCTGAACAATAAAACCCTGCCAGTCAGATACAATTTAGTTTTTTAAGCCATATCTCTTTGTCAAAATTAATGAGTGGATTTTTCCTGAGACGTTGCCGTGTATGCAGGGAATCCCAGCTACGCATCTGTAGTTAAATTTCTGACATCTCTTCTAGTGAAACAAGATCTGATGCAAATACTCTGGTAAAGGCATCAGGCTATAAATCTCAGCCACTGACTCTTAATTATGAGACTGAATACTGTTTGATTGCAGAACAAAGAGAAGTGCCTGACAGTACAATCTGATGCTCGCTTGCCTCTTACTAAGACCATCTCCTCTCAAATCAAAGCAGCCACACACCTGAGATGTGAAAGAATACTTTCCTCTTTTGCTCTGCTTATCACTTCCGTTGGTCTGATACTATCTTTTGGTTATGTGCTGGACATACTGATAAATGTGTTGGTTTCTTTGTCGTTATTTTGGATACCTAAATTTGAAAGCAACCCCACAGACACCACCTGAGGGAGTGTTTTGCTTGGGGGCTCATTCATAACAACTTGAGGTTGAGGTGGAATCTCTAGTGTCAACCCAGGGCTTCTCATAAGCACATCAAAATATTTTTTTTTTCCTCTCCTTGTAGGAAGAACTCAAAAGGCTCCAGCACACCTTAGAACAGGTCAATGATGGGAAAGAGCTACTTCAAAGGTAAGTGTGTGACTTATGCTTGTATCTTCCATGTGATAAAGTGAAATGGCTTTTGTAAGGCAACCAGCCCATTCTGCGTTGTAGATGTTGTCAGTCTCTTTGTTGTTGACCATGTTTCTCTCTTGGTAATACACTAATACTCAAGATTTTGAATCTCTCCCATAAACAATTCTTATTTTTAGTTACAGGAGGATAATTTCTGAAAACTGCTGCTGATTGAATGATGTAATTAAGTGTCCAGTAAAGTCTCAAAATAACTCCACAGGTTGGGGTCTAATCTTACAAATTTTCATGCAAAGGCCTTTCATTCATGTTGCTAGTCCCATCCAAAGCAGTGTCCCAAAGTGTTTGATTTTTATCTTCTAGCATTTTAAATTGCTTTCTCAAAGCGATCGGTTTGCAGCACCAATTCCTCGGTCATCATTTATTACACAGAATTTTTTCTTTATATTCCTGTATGGCTCTTGCTGATGTAATTTATTTGCTACCGGCATTACCATTTTTACTCTCCATTTTACTCTCCAGCTTTTCAAATATAGCCTCAGGGGTGAAAGTTAATTTAGCAAGAATATCTATTGTATTTGATAGGGGTGGGTTTTTTTTATTATTATTTGCAATGGCTTCTTTGCTGTGTGTGGTGTCTCTGGAGCTGTGGCATCTGGAAGGTTTAGTTCAAGGACTCAGTCAGGCTCCAATCTGGAAACTGGATTCAAATTAGTACTTTTTTGTTAAGTCAAATGGAGCTGGACACAGGGACCCAGGTGCCCTCCTCCAAAGGCAACAACACCTTATAATAAGCAGCTCTTGTATATTCTTGTCAAAGTTTTGGAATTCATTCACAGTGGTTGCAGAAGTGTCACGTTGAAACACATTAAACCCATTTTCTTTTCCTTAGCCATCAACTTGCCATGGATGAAGAAAATAATATTGAAAAATATCATATCAACTTACAGCCCTTGGAATCAAAAGTGAAAATGTAAGTAATGAAGGATGTCATTTCTGCCTTTAAATACAGCTGAGTTTGTCCCATTCCTGAACTGCAGAACCCAGACTGTATCTATCATGCATTTCTCTACAAGTATCAAAAAGCCTCAGTTTCACTAGGTAGCTAAACTCTTCACTACCTTTAAGCTCGTGAACGTTCTGTTTGAATTGAGTTTCAATGCTAAACTTCAATGTTGCACTAATGTTGTCATCTCCTCTGTGAAACTAAAGGACAGATGAGAATCTGCTATATTTTTCATCTATACAGAGAGCATGCTAGAGTGGGGAAGTATACTACAGAGCAGGCAGAAGTCTCTCCAGTGGTATTTTTCACATCTAACAGGAAGACTGGCTAAAGGTCCCCAGGAGGCTCACGGGACTCCTCTGCAGTCCTGGGGTTTGCCTGGGGATGGAGGTCCAGGGGCACCAGGGTCCTAGGCTGGGGGCTGCAGCACAGTGTAGTAGTTTAACCCTGGCTGGCAGCAAAAGAATACAACACCGCTCACTCACACTCCCGCCTTCCCCCTTCCTGGGGATGGGGGACAGAATTAAAGGGGTGAAGGGAAAAGAGACTCATTNCACTTCCAGACAGAGCCTCACCTATATGCTGGACATGTTGTGCATGATATGGAATAGACCATAGTCTGGGTTTCAGTCCTAAACCTAAGGTCAGATCCTGGGCTAGTAACTGGGGCTGTGCTCCCTCCCAGCTTCTCCTGCCCTGCAGACACTGTCACAGCAGAGAAGCTGAAAGTCCTTGACTGTCCTGGCACCAGCTCGAACCATCGGTGTGTGATCAGCTTCTCCTCAGCACAAATCCAAACCAGAGACTCTCGCTGTGAAGAAGTTAATTCTGCCCTAGCTGAAACCAGCTCTATGGCTGTAGGGAAGCTGGTTTGTGTTGGAAAGCCAAGCAGTTGCTAACTAACACTCAGCCAAGGCGCACAGATGACACCTAGCTGCACCACCTGGAAGGAGGAAATAAGCATCAATGTGTTCTGGGAATGAACTCCCTGACTTCCAGATGTAATAATTTTAGCCTTTGTAATACATTTCCCACATGTTGTATAGTTTACCATGGGGTAGGTTATTCTAAAAGACTTGACTGTGCTGTATTAGGACACCTGGTAACACTCGTGATTTAACTTAATACATACCCATGTGTGTATCGGAGCAGAGGACTCCTCTTCGTGCCTGTTCCAGCATTGTTCCTCCAGCCCTGGTTCAGACACTAGCTCTGTCCATCTGGCACCACCTCTGAGCTAACGTGGTGCCCCTGGCCTTCCCCGCAGACAGCGAAAGTTTAACGTGGCTCCATTTGCATCCAAAAATATGAACATCTTTATGCTGAAGCCCACAAATACTTCAAGGCAAAATTTTATGACATCAGGCACGGCTTTACACAGAGTTGTATGCATTGCTACATTACATACTGAATTTCACTTCCAGTTGAAGAGCTACACCTAACTCACTATAGAGGATGTTCAAATATTAATGCTATATTAAAATATTAAAATGACATGAAGTTTCAAATTAAAATACAGCCAGAATCTTTTAATCATGCAAATATAAGCCAGAAGAAAGAATAAATTGTTAGAGAGCTTTCTAGAAGGGTTGGTATGACTTCACCTTGGTATATTATCGAGCTTTAAAATAGAAAGCACATGTAAATATAAATATGTAAATACTACTTGTATATATTATGCAGTAAAGATTGAAACTGAAACAATACAAAGGCAATGTAAAAAAAAAAAAGTACTCCTAGGACAAAGTAAATCCATGCTGAAGGCTTTGGACCCTTTGATTTGAACCACAGTGTGTGTGGTAAGGTCCCTTCAGGAAGGAGCATTGCCTTTGCACTGCCCCAGGGTGCAGGCGCTGCAGGTGGGAGCAGGGGCAGGTGTGGGGGGGCCCTCCCAGGGAACACCCCAGCAGCAAGGCTGGGTGTTGGGTGTATGTTGTAGTTTGACACAATACCACTTGCTCACCCTCCCCCCTCATGGGGATGTGGGACAGAAATAAAGGGGTGAAGGGACTCATGGGTTGAGATAAGAACAATTTAATAACTAAACTACAATAACATTGGAAATAATGATAATAATAGTAATATAGACAAATATACAAATGAGTGATACACGGTGATACTGCTCACCACCTAATGAACAAGGCTCAGCCTGTTCCCAGCTAACAACCCTGGAGCAGGGAGAGTCCTAAAACCGCAATCCCAGAACAGAGATAAGAGCCCAAAGTGTCCAAGAGACCAAGACAACCCGGAGAGAGGGGTGACTGAGAGGGAGACAAATGGGAGCAAGAGAGAGCACTTCCAGATAGAGCCTCACCTACATACGGGGCATGCCGTGCATGGTATGGAATAGACCATTGGCCAGTTTGGGTCTCAGTCCTAAACCCAAGGTCGAATCCTGGGCTAGTAACTGGGGCTGTGCTCCCTCCCAGCTTCTCCTGCCCCTGCAGACACTGGCACAGCAGAGAAGCTGGAAAGTCCTTGACTGTCCTGGCAGCAGCTCGAACCATCAGTGTGTGATCAGCTTCTCCTCAGCACAAATCCAAACCAGCCTCACACTAGCTACTATGAAACAAGTTAACTGTGTCCCAGCTGGAGCTGGGACAGTGTGCTGAACCCTTCAGGAGCAGGTGGGTGCAAAGTGCTGGCTCCCACCCACTCCCTGCAGAGCAGCACAAGTGCTTCACACCACCAACTTCAGCAAAGGTCAGGGTACTCTGCCTGATTGAACAGACACACTGATGGTTTTACTAACTTGATGTCCCAGTGAATAAACTTTTAATTGCTTAAAAAAAATCCTAAAAGGAGCTCTTTCTAGCTCATTGCACTGCAGCAACGCTGCTGAGTCTTGGGTCAGAATTTCTCTCTGCTTTTCTGCAGAGATCACAGATCATCCTGTGTGCAAATACCACATATTTTGTGTTAATGCCATTGCTATTGCAAACACAGTTTTCATTCCCATTCCCTCGCACCTTTGGAAAGGTACAGGCAGTCTGGCACTGCCACCTGGTGAGAGCTGCCTTGGCCTCCAGCCACCGACTGGCACAAAAAATGGAATTTCTTTACAGGATTTCACATCAGATTTTAGAAACTTGGTCAAAGTTTAGCATTTGGAAGGAAAGGTCTTACCACGTACCCCATGTGTTGCTTTGGAGGAGATTTGAATTTCCCAGCTACCCAGGATGGAGGAGATTTTGAAGAATGCTGGTCTGGCTTTGAACTTCCAACCGTGTCTATATTAAAATCTGAAAGCCGACATAAATATAGGGTTTTGAAGGCTATTCATTCTTTTTAACGGATTATTGTTCTTTTAAAATTTGTTTGCAAGAGGTAAGAGAGTTGCTGAGCTATGTATAGTGTCAATTTTAAATCCCTGTACTTGTAACGATCTGAAATAAAGAATTGCTTCTACTTAACAGATATTTTAAGTTATACTAGTAGTAGTTAATATAAGACCATCAGAGGGTAATTATGTGTGATTGTTGCCAAATATGAAAGTAAACCTCACAAAAAGAGAACAATGTCAAAACCCACCTCTTCAGTCAAGAATATATATTTTAAAACCTTTTTGTTGCTGCATTCTCCCCAATCCTGTGCCTTGCTGTTTGCCGCAGTATCCAGCGAGCATGGCGTGAGTACCTGCAGCGCCAGGACCTGCCACACCATGAGCACCTGGACAAGCGCAGCCCCTCCCCACCATCCCTCTCCTCCGACAAGATGAGCAGGTCCATCAGCATGAACACCTTTTCTGACAGCAGCACACCAGTGAGTACAATGCTGGGGCCTGTTTTCCAATTTGTTGGTTTTTGTTGGGTTCCTTTCTAGGACTTCAGGTAAAAGAAAGCTAAATTATCAGCTAATCATGAAAAAGGGACTTTTAGGGGAGTAGTGGCGTCTGAAATGAACCTGCCTCTTGTAGGTACAGCGGAATGTCTGACAGTGCGTGTTAGGTGTGGATCTTGGCAACATTGTGTGTTGGACACAGCAGATATTAGCAGTGCTCTTGATGGGAAAAGGTGTTTCCACATGGTGTTGTGTTCTTCTGCAGAAAGCAGGCATCTTCACATGTGTTTAGCACTTAATGTTCTCCAAAAAAACCCACAAATTGTGATGCTTTTCCTACAAAGAAATGTGGCGGTTTTCCTAGTTTTTTGGGGGGTGGGGTGTTTGTTTTGCTTGGTGTGGTGGTTTTCGTTTTTGTTGATGTTGTTGGGTGGGGTTTTTTTGCTAAAGAAGACTTAGAGAAGTTTATCCAAGGATTAAAAATTAGACTTAATTTTGGAAGAAATGCTCACACCACTTTGTAGACTGGGTGACTAACTCCTGGAAGCTATACTTCTCCTTTTAAGGTGACTCTAAACTAGAAAACCAAATACAGAGCCCATTTATTGAAAACAAGTGGCTTTGTGACTGTCTCTGGAGTGGGATCTTTTAGATCAGTAAATCAGCAGTTAGATATGGAACCTACGAATATTGCTTTTGGCTTTCTGACAGAATGCATCCGTTTTGTAACTGTGGACTAGAGTACGCTAAATAACTCAAGAGTTTTAAAAGAAATACAGGCGACGGAAGTTGCCCCGGTGTGTATTAGATCAGGTAAATAAAAGCAGGATGTGTCCCAGTGTTCAGCTGAGGTGTGCGGGATTAGTGCAAACAGGCTGTTTGGATCCTTGCTAGGAGTGCGTATGAAGTTATATGGAGCTCTGTTGCCAGTCACAGGACAGCACTTGGTGGTGTCAGAGTTCACTACCAAAATCTAGAAATTGTTGCTAGGGGTGTTCTTTAAACTAGATGGAGCCTCTGGGCAAAGAAGAGATGTTTGTTAGTTTAACCCTGCATTCAGGTGTAAAGTTGGAGCTGTGCCACCTGATGTAAAGCACAAGGCAAGCTCACAGATCCAACAGAGCTTTTCTGCACTAAGAACTCTGGTCTTGGACTTATGGGACAATTTTAGTCTTTCCTCTGTGTTACCAGGTTCAAACGGAAGTTCGGTGAGCTGTTTCCAGCAGGTATTATTTCTGTGACACCGTGGTTAGGTACGCTGCCTTAAATTTGACAGTATTTAATAAAATATTACTGAGAGTGTACTTTTTTATTTGTGGATGCCTTGTGTTCATAGCTGGAGACCAGGACGACAAACTGGGTTGCAATATTGGGTTATACGCTAATGTCTCATGTATTAAATTAGTTAGATTCCTCTAACGAGAACCAGAAACATGGATATGCATTTTTCATCTATGCCTGGCATCTCTCGGAGCCGGCTGCCGTGCGGGAGCGCTGGGCCAGCAGCGGCCACCACAAGAGGTCCCTCGTCCCCTGCGCAGGGAGCTCCTGGGCGCTCCCGGGTTCTCCAGCTGGAACTGAAGTTGGAAAAAGATGTGGTTTTCAGTGCTTTCAGGTCTTTGGGGGTAAAATTATTACATCGGGGAGTCATATATTTGTGGGAAAATGAAGGCTGGATATTAGAATTGGTACTTAGCTTGTATTAATGCAACAGCCGCTCATCTCACTTCTGCATTCTACTTGTTTTACGCAAATGAAGGTGGGAATATTTTCTTTCACTTTTCTAGTGCCAAACCTGTTAATAATCTTCAAAAAATCTGTTATTGGTCCCTGTTTTGTTCTGGCTTTATGCCTGCCCTGCCCCAAACCTGGCATTATCAATTCCAAACCAAAAATACGTGACATTTGCCATCAGGAGGGCACACATGTATCAGACAGAAATATTTCTGCATTAGATCAGATTCTATCCTTATTTTTCCTGTTACCTCCAGGTCTTTTATAATTCCAAGCAGATCTCCTATGTGAAATTTTGTCATAATTTTATGGGAGAGGAACAGTGTCTTCTGAACTGTGGGACACTGAGTCCTTGTGGGTACTAAAGGAAAAAGACTCAGGCTTTGTTTATATGCTTCTTGCCCCTGAAACCTGAACATCTCATCTCAGTAGCACTTAATTTCAGTTGTGTATGTCCTTTTATCAGCTGTCTTGAAGGTACCAAGAGGTAAAAAAAGCCACTTTTTTTTTTCTTTTTTTTTACTGGCATCACCTTTTTCTTTGTCTGTCTGTCCTAAGGGTTGGTCACAATGGCAACTGAGGAAAATAGACAATTTAATTCAAACTCGTAATGATTTTACCTTGAACAGTTCTAGGTAGTTGGAAAGCAGTTGCTCTGTTACTAAACTTTTAAAATAAACATATTTGCAGATAATATAGATTAAGAAAAACAGAAAGACTGGTAACCCTTTTCTGGTAGGCAGTGACTGAAACAGCAAGATGAATGATTACTGTTCTGGAAAATCACTTGAAGAGTAACATATGCAACTCTTCGAAAAATTATCTGATTTTAAGGCATACTTTTGTATGTAATAAAGTACACTCAATTTGATCTGAATATTTGTCACTGAAAATATTCTTCTTTGAGATTCACATCCAATCGACATGTATTTCTGTTAAAACAGCATGTGTTCATCTGCCATGACTCTGAGACATAACACAAGGCACAAAATAAAATAGGGCACAAGGAAAAGCAATAAAAATCTCCTCTCAGGTATATGGAAGGAAGAAATAAAGCAGTGCACTTAGCAGTCAGAAAATTACAACTAGAAAATGTTATGCTAACCCAGAAGTATTATATACACTGTAGATTTGATGAAGTCCAGAATTTCACTGTTTAGTGTTTTGAAGGTAAATTTAAGATGATAATTATCTGTGAACATTTGCAATGGGATTTTATCTCACGTTTTAAACCAATTGATTTTCTTTTAAAATGTCAGGCCAAATTGCCTGCTCTGCTGCACTGTTTTTGTGTGGATTTGAGTCTGATTTGAGTCTGACATGTAATTAAAAGTGTCCCAGCTGAAACAAGAAAGAACCCTCTTTTCATTTGGCTTTCTTCTTTGTCATAAACTACACTGGCCAGTCCTAGAAGGACTCTTACAAAGGCTGCCTGTATCCAGGTCTCAAGACATGTGTGTGCGCTCCGTGAAAGCACTGTTAGTTCCCTAGGCTCCTGACAGAGTGCTTACTACCCTCTGAATCCAAGAACCTTTCAGGTAGACCAAATTATCAAGTAATGGGTCATGCTTTCTGTTTACAAACAGATAAATTGTTCTTGACGTTGGGGAAAAAAACAGATGAGGCTATCTCAAAAGTGTTTGTGCCATAGTATACAATGATCCCTTGGGCCTGCCTCCTGTAGAAAACTGTTACAATGGGTAGAATGACAGAGAACGGACATAGCTTGAGCAAAGAGATGGGAAACAGACTTCTCCTGTTCAGCTACTGCTTTGTGTAGGGTAGTGTGTGTGTGTAGCACAGGCAGTTTCCTAGCTGTTGGAAAAGACCTGCTGTCAGTCACTTATCAGATTATTATATTAGGAGAGTGCAAGCAGTATCTGCACCATCATTAGTTGCTTTTGTTTCCCTTTTGCATGCTTATTTTTAGTTTAAAAATTAGGAACATGACATATAATAGATTTGAAAATAGTGTTCTTCCATATAAATACTTTATTATTTTGGTTTTATTGTGTAGAAATTTACCTTCTATGTGTTGCGTGACTGAGTTTCTAGTTTGTTTGTTTGTTGTTTTTTCTTGAAATGAACAGCAGTATCTATAGTTACCAAGAAAAAAATGTGATGCCAAATATGTCCCACTAGCATGTGGTTGTGGTTATGACCTGTTTTCATTATGACATCGTTATGTCTCTTTAAATGGTTGAGTTGCAAAGACATAATCTGTGAAAGCCCCAGAAAACATGATAATCCTCAACAGACAAGTGAAAACTGGTGTGAGACGTACCTGCATCCAGAGTTCTTACAGAATTGCTGTGGGATCTTTATTTTTTCCTTTTTTTACTTTAATCTGAAACATTGGCGTGGAAACAAAATTAATTTGTTCCCCTCTGGGCAGAAGTGGTTTCCTCTGTGCACGGTTTGAAATTACATGTTCAGGAGGACATGTTTCCCCTGTCAGCCAGCTCCCACCCAGCTACAGCTTGCGAGGCGAGCATGGCAAATCACCGCCGGATCCCCCCGCAGCCCCTCGGGGTCCGCTTTCAGTCTGGGGGGGTGGCGGGGGTCGCGCTCCCCTTCGCCCCCGGCGCTGCCCCGGGGCCGCTCAGCACAGCAGCAGTGGGAGCTCCCGCGGCCGTTCAGCACCGCGGACAGTGGCCCCGAGTCCTCCCAGCAGCCGGGACGGAGTGATGCTGTCTCCCCCTGCTAGAGGGACAACCTCGTCTCCCTCTAACCTGTTCATTCCTGCCCCGGCATACTGACAAAGCACATGGTTTTGTTTTTTTTTCTGCTATTCATTCTGATGTTCACGAGGATGGTAATAACTGATTCTGTAGTATTATAATTATTATTTTTTTTTTACTCGAGAGAGTGCTTGCCATAGCCTGTTTTCTAGTAAGAAATACTCTTATTAGAGTGACAAGCACATGAAACATGCTTTTCCAAATGTGACCATATGGTTATTTTCCTACCCTTTCTCCATCGGTTGATGTCGCAGAAAGTAATTTACAGGATCTTCCCCCCTCTCCCCAAGCTGGATTAGATGCAAGTGCAACATAAACCAACCAAAGATTAAAGACTAGAATCCTACTTTTTCTCACAAGAATACTACTGACAATTAAAAAAAAAAAGTTACTTCAAGATAATTAGTGTCAAGTACCTGATATTAATTCTCTAATGTTCAGGACAAGAGCAATGAGGACAAACTGAAAGACAGCAGGTTCCATCCTTGAACATTAGGATATACTTTTTTCACTGTGAGGGTGACTGAGTACTGGCACAGGTTGCCCAGAGAGATTGTGGAGTCTCCATCCTTGGACATATTCAGAAGCCATCTGGACATTGTCCTGGGCAAACTGCTCTAGGTGGCCCTGCTTGAGCAGGGGCATTGGACCAGGTGACGTCCAGAGGTGCTTTCCAACCTCAGACATTCTGTGATTCTGTAAAGAAATAAGTAGGAATTGGAGTGAAAAAGTTGGGCGTGAAGCGTAATATTGTATCAAAGATAATACAAGCAACTGCAAAGAAATGTTTGCAGCTCATTCACTTCATAGTTAAGCCTCTTATCTGGCTGGATTTCTTATCTTGCAGCATGGGGAATTTGGGCTGCGGTAAAACACATTTCTACTTAGCAAGAATTAGAACATAATTTACTGAAGTTGCTATTGGAAAGGGAGGAAATCTTTGTAAATTAGCAAAATAAAAAGATGCACATTGGTTGCTTTATAAAAATTTTTATTTATTTATATATACACACACACTCCAGTAGTGTTGCATATTTGACTTTGCTAGCTTCCACTATTTAGCCTGTGTGTATATAATTTTCTATATTACAGATTAGAAATAGTAACATTTTAATGCATATTTGCTACTAAAATCTGTAACTACTTACTGTGGGAAGAATTTAAATGGCTATTTTTCACTAAATCATTAAATTTACAATGTGCAAGTGCTCATAATGTGTGGGTGGGTATCTCTCTAGAAAATCAACAGTTCAGAACATTTTCTTCATAACTTGAAAACTTCTGTAGATGAAAAAAAAAGCCACTCTGTTGCTACATGCTGCTCACTGAAAATTATTTAACTCCTTGATAACCATTAGTTTCCTTTTTAGTTATTACCAGGCTTTTAATAGACACTATTTTTAAACACTGCCTTGTTTGACTGAAATACATGCCGTTGTTTTAGTACTGGTTACCTCTGGTGGTCTGGGACTGCAGTGTAGACTGAGAGTTTAGCAATGTGGAGTTTTCTAAAAAAAGAGTTTTGGTCCATGTTATGTGTTTTCATATTTAATTTGCTCTACCAGAAGCTGTCAACCTTATGGCTTAGGAAAAAAATGTCCTGAATGCTTTCTAACATTATATATTTATAAATCTTGTCACCTTTAGCTAAAATGATCTTGACTTTATATATTGCAATGCAGTGCTATTTAGAAGCAAGAAAAAGGTTTAGGATAAAACCTAGGCTCCATCATGGCAGGTATAAAACTTCTCTTGACTTAATATAGAGGCCAGCCCTCCAGGGCCTGTGTCTGGGGCTGGCCATTAGAATTTTTTGCATTATCATCAAGTTTCATTTTTTTTTTAAAGTGAAATTTAACATAAGAGATTGAAGAGACTCTTTCAGTCTATTAATTCGTCCTTTTTTCTCTCACTGATGGAAAGTCATGCATCATCCTGCCTGACATAATTTCAATTTTCAGTAAGGTATTTCCAAAAGAAACCTGCCTTCAATCGGAACACTGCCTTCAAGATTCAAAAGAAAAGGACATGCGATAGCAGTATCTCCATCCTAAATGTTCAGATGGGGCTTGGACCCTCTGGCTTGTGGGCAGATTGTCCCCATTTCTAGTGAATTGTACTGAGTGTTCATTTCAGCCATTTTGGAGGCTAAAAAAATTTCTGTGTATTACAGCCATGAGAATTTCAGGTTTCTTGCTATATCCTGTCTCAAAGGATTTCACAACACGAGTATAAAAAGGGGAAGTGGTAGAAGGCAAAGCCAGATGCCATACCAAGAGTTTTGCTGCCCAGACCCCATGCCAGCTGGGACACAGGTTGCAGGGTAGGGTTTGCTCTCCTCCTGTCTCCTTCTGTTATTTCCTGTCTCCCCCTCTGCTTGCTCCATCCCTGCAGTAACCTCCTGCTCACACCTTCCTCCTGTGTGAAACTGCAAATGTTCTCTCTCTTAGTTTGAGTACAGTGTAGGTACACTAAATAGTCCTGCCACTGCAGGTTCTCTCTCTTGGATGAAATGATAACCCTCATCTAATGCTTTCCCCCTAATTCTGTTTTTCCTGTCTTTTCGGTTCTGTTCTTCAGTTCCATCTGCTTAAGCACTACACACTAATCCTGCCCTTATATCCCGCTTAAATAGGAGAGTACCCTGTAATGCATTAAAAAATAAATACATTGACCAAATTAGGGTTCCACATTTGGGTAACCAAAAAGAGGTCCAACTCTCCAAACAGAATTTCTGCCTTGTCTGAGACTGAGCCTAGGACAGCTCTGGTGGGAGGGTCATGCTTGAGAAAAATAGTAATCATCTGACGAGTAGAATAGCAATTGTAAGTGTGATTTTTGTAATGAATTAGTAATACTGTGTTGCCCTCATTCACACTAAATATTACTTCCCTTGCTTCTCTCTATGGCTGGTTTGTTACCGTGAGTAAATATTAAACTATTAGCAGGAATTGTTCAGACATGCACCAGCAATCCTGTGCAGCTTCAAACAGACGTGGATGAAGGTGGTACAGTATACAGTACGAGCTGGGACTGTCAAATAGATTTTCACCTCTGGCAGTAACCAGGCAGCATTAGCAGGAGGGGGGTGGTGGAACTTCTACCAGCTAATGTAATCTGTGATTGTTAGCAGAACGAGCTCCGGTGCCAAACAGAAAGCGTGACTTGATTCACTGCTTATGAATCTATGAGTCAATATTGCAAAGAATCTTAGAGACGTTAATTGTGATAAATGTATTAATGTTCTTAATGATAAGAACATTTAATGTATTTGCAAACAAAGGTGCGCTCCAGCACAATACTGAAGCCTGTGCCAGAAAATCTCATAATTTTGTTCTGGAAGGTGAAATGAAGAACTGTTATCATTTCTGATTGTCTGGGATGGATTAGTAGAACACTTGTGGCAAAATTAGTCCAAAACTAGGAGGTTTATGAAATAAGAGCAGATTTTACATAATTCAAAGGTAGTGAGATGGGAAGATCCCCACCTCTGCAAGTGATACCTGTGCTTATGCTGATGTCAATGACTTTCTTGGGTGTGTTCTGCACCTGCAGAAGTGCTGAGAAGCCAAGGGGAAGGGGATTCCAAATTATTTGAAGGCAGTGCAATCCTAACAAGCACGCTCTTGTATTTGCGAAATTACACCTAGAAGGAAGCAGAGCGTTGGTGTGAGGAGCACTCTTTTCTGTAAGCCTGACTTCAGAAACCTGTGAACAGCAAAGGAGAGCAGGAACTGTCTGATAAATATTTACTATGTGATTTCTACATACTGTAAAAACGCCTATCTGTGCATTTGCTCTTGCATAATGCAGATGGAAACCTAATTAAAGATGAGGAAGACAAATCCAGTGTTGGGATGAAAAGGGCTTCATTAGAAATCAAATATTTGATGGTTTTGTGAGAAACATTGACGCTGGTGTGGGCTATAAGATAACAATCGAAATTAAGTGAACATGGAAACAAATGTTATTTTCAGTCCCTTTGAATTTGCTTCAGATAATTTCAGTTCTAAATGTGAGCAGAGAATACACAATGCTTCTGTCCTAATATGATATTTTTCTTTCAAATGGGGATTTTATGTAGGAATAGTTCTTGCAGTGAGTTTGTGTTTATATGTGGACGTACACATCTTCATCTGGAATTACAAAGTGTGTTTAACTTTCTTACAAGAAGTGCTGGGATACAAAAAGGCCACCTCAATTTCTTTCTGCTGATGGTAGAAGGACACCAATAGTTTTCTTTCTCTTTGTGTTGTGAATATCAAATGTTGACTATCAAGGTGTTTAGTCAGTTTCCTACACTGCAGTTTCGTAGCAGAAAAATCGATTCAAAAATGATTGCAGTTGATGGCAAAATGCCTAACAAGACATTACTGAACTATGATTTTGTGTGAATATTTAGCGGGGACATGCTGCTTGAGAGGACTGAAAACAGTTTCATTATACTTCTGGAACGGTGGATGGCTTTGGGGTGATGCCTCACAGCAGGGTTACCCTGGTTGGTACTGATGACAGGTCTTAAAAAGAGTAGGTTAGTTTTAGAACTTCACATGCTCCACTTCAGAAAATCAAGCTGAATACTTCATAAATGTTTTCTAAGACAATTTTATCTACAGTATCTCATTTATTCCCATGGCATGGAAATTCCACACCCTGCCTTTTACAAAGCCAAGCCCCCAAAATTAAAAATAGTAGTAGTGAAGGCTTTTAATGGTTAATTGAGCAGGTGGAGGTGGGTGCAGAATAGAATCTGAAAATTATAGAAAGTTCTTGGATGGTTTCTCTCCAGCCCTGTGGCAACTTCTTGAAAATCCAGAATTTCGTGTGTCTGAGGAACATCCCCCAGATTCATATTTCACCATTTTATAAGCCATTTTATACTTTTGTTCTTCTAGTCCTCAACATCATTCATCTCATGTTGAACAGCGCTAGAGCCGGGTGAGGGAAGGTGCATTGCTCTACGATTGTTTGCCATCAGGTGCGTGCACTGGCAGGACATAAAGAACATCCTTTTCTTGTAGTTCAAATCTTTTATTCTAATGGATGGAAATTCATATGTTATATTTATTCAGATCTTCATATTTTCTCCAAACCTTATCTCATAACAGTATTTTTTTAGCAAGGCCATCCTGCTTTATCAAAGGCGTTCAAGAGATCTAAGGGTAGCAGTGAATCTTTGGGTTATTCTGTGCTTTGCATTACTTCCATGATTTTTTTTATTATATCACTTGGTTGTCTGCTGCATGTAAAACCCATTTGGGCAGTGCTCAGAGCTGAGGGAAGATTGCTACTTTTCCCTGGGTAAAAGTCTTTGAAAATATTTTCACATCTAGAGTGGGGCTGGGCCCTCCAAAGAAACTCTTCTATCTCTCTATATATTATATACATAGATTTTATTCTGTATGATACTCAGTTTTGCCTAAACCCTGGCTGCAATAGGAAGAAGTTCTGGTTGGGTTTGGTTTTTTTTTTCCCCTCTGCAGGGGTAGCTGCTCTTCTTTTGCAACTTTTTTTGTCCTTGGGATTTTTTTATGTTGCCGCTAGTTGTTTTAGCTGTTTTCCTCTTATGTTTTTCCTATGGTGAGGTTTACAAACAGATATTTACTGAGCATGGAGTGGGAGCAACTTATATTAGGGGGAAAAATCCTTTCTTTTCCATTTCTGTGCCTCTTTCTCTCTTGCCTCTAAAGTAACATCCCTTATGAGCCTCCTCCACTTGATATCCCAAAACTTCCACTGCCCTACCCAAGTACCAGTCAATTGTGAAGGGATTTCTCATTTCTTTGTTCTCATCCCGTGATCTTGTATACAGTAATATCTTGTTTATCATTGCCAGGCTCCCTANTAATTGTCCCTTCTTAGGGCACCGTTAATTAAGCTACCTTCTGCTGGACAGGGCAATTATTGGGGGGAGTCAAAATGATGGGGTTCTGAGCAGTTAACATCAGAAACTACATGAGTACAGGGTGTCAAAAGAGCCATAGGTGAACTGGAGAAGATTGCTGTAGTGTGTTATATTTGACATTTTACTGCTGTGTCTAATAATGCATTCTTCACGTCATGTGCAACAGTCGTGTTGCTTCATTATTTGAAAATTTAGAAGCTTTTGTTTTTTAAACTAAACCCCATGTTTCCAGTTCCTCATTATGGAGCTGGTTTAATTGCATTACTCCTCTCATTGTGAGATTGAATATGGCCATTCAGCCAGAAAAATGCTGCTAGAACAATGTAAATGGCCAAGCTTTGGCCTTTCCAAGGTATTTAAAATTCTATTGCTGTTCCTATAAGCCACAGACAATGGATTATTTTTCATGGACAGACAGTACATCCTTCTCTGGGGGGTTTTATGGACAGACTGTATAAAATGATAATGCAATGAATGGGGCACCTGCCATACTCTATCAGCTGCCTAAATCAGCTGTTTCAGACAGAAATTCAATACAGTGGAATATGTTTCAAATAGATTTTCAGGTACAAGGCATAACAAGGAATTTCAAGAGTATTCTCAACACATTTGCACCAAGATAGCATTAAAGACTTTTATGTTGCTTCAATAAAGATGTAGTTAAGATGCTTTCAAACCATCTTCAAAATAATAAAATTACTTTGGTACTCTGAGGAGCTAGGAGGAATATCATATTATTATTTTATTGGATTATGATAGTGTCCAGAAGTCATAGATATTGTACTGCTTGTTGGATAAATTACCATTTTAGTAAGGAACAAAAGGAACATTCTCTTCTAAGGAGCAGTTTGGGGATGGAAAGGAAGAGAAGGTTTTGCATGCAGGAATACAATTGTTCCTGGTAATTTTATTTTTATGCAAAGTAAGTGCAATGACAAAATATAAATAGATAAGTGTGTCATAATACTTTACATGCCACCTTCATGGTATTTCCATACACCTCAGCCCTGTTTAGCCTGACCTGTAAAAACCTGCTGCACACATTCCTGAGCAGCCCAGAGCACTTGTGATTTCTATTGTCTCCTGTGCTTAATTCTGTGAACTTGGAATGAAAGCCCAAAGATTAAATCTTGAAGCCAAATTCCAGAAACTGACTTCCTGCCTCAGAGGAAATTGAAATGCGACATGGAGGTGCTATGGAGAACTTAGCAGTTTTCATCGGAAGCTGTATTTGTTGGCATGCAAAGCAGCTAAAATTATCACCATGGCTTCTCTACCAAAGACCGGGAAAATGCTATGAACAGCAACACGGGAAATCCTGTAGTGGCTTCTTGCCCACTTGGTGCCTGTTTTGAGGCTTCTCTTCCTGATGGGAAGATATTTTCTAGATTTTTTTCTGAAAGAATTTTAAAATTAACTTCATGGAGTGGAGTTTTGTCAGTTGTTATTGGGCAGCTCTGGACATCTGTCTGCCCCTTCCCATTTCTGAGCTTTCTGAATCTCTGCAAAAACCACCAAACCCACTTGATTGAGACATAAATTTTCTCTAAACATGGTAAGAATCAGTGAGGCTCAGAAAAGCTTGGATTTTGCACATACAAATCCCAGTTAGTGATTTCCATTTCTCTATTTCCACCCAATATGTTTTATCCAGGCATACTTAGTTGTCTGCAGGAACTCCTTCATCCTCATCTAATGAAACAGATCCTTTGCTGATCCTTAGCCCAAACAAAACGGAATTGGACAACTGGTGCTTTATGCACAAATTGTGACCTTTCAGGAAAGACTCTTGCTCCCTGCTGGAGAAGGCTTTGTGAGGGCACTGATCTCCTACAAATATGAGCTTGAATCACCACATTATTAGACATTCCCAAACCCAACTTGATGCTGTAAAATTATCCCAAAGTTTCTTAACTCACTTTCCAGAAGGAGATTTAATGATCCAGAAAATTAAGAATATTCTTATTTTTTTTTAACGAAGAGATATTTTAGTTGTGAATGTTTATATTTCATTGCCCTTATAGCTTTTAGCATAAGCATAGCCTTTTGCTCCTAAATGCTGGATGTGTATAGATGCCCTTTTAACTGTCCTCGGATTTGGGAGTATGTTTCTGCCACGCCTCTCTTTTAGATCTGACTCTCTTAAACAGGAAAGGATTCGTTCACACATTAGAGGGCATGCACAACGTGACATTCTGTATAATCATGCCAAAGAAATTAGAGGCTATTACTGAATCTCACTCACTATGAAAAAAGAATGCCAGACTCTCTGGCTTTCAATTAATATATTTTCCAGCATCACTGAGGGGCATTATTTGGGTCTTCTACAGCATTGCTCTCATTTGTCTTAAGCCTTTGCCATACAATGTAGCTCTTGTGTGATCGAATGGTTGATGCCAACAATGTAAAAGGTTCTGAGAATTTGTGGAATCTCTTGCTGGACACATGAGCCTCACTCTAAATAATGCTTTATTACATCAACGTGAGCATAAAGCTGTATTAGAAGAGGGGCAGAGTTACAGAAAGCACTCACTTAAAACACGTCAGAATTAATTCTGTCTGAGCAGGCTTATTTCAGCCTGTGTCTTGGTTTATTCTCAAACTGTGGCTCTTCAAAGAGTGATTTTTTTTTTTTAATTATTATTTTG